>CAWUQJ010000059.1:0-108000 GCA_963924515.1 Vespertilio murinus
ATCTCTAGCAACAGCTGTTTCTCCACCTTGACTCTAACGCTGAGAACCATCATGGCTTCAGATTCACTAGGACAGCCATGATGATAGCAGGCCTCTGGGCTCTGCTAATCCCTGCCTCATTCCTTGGTTCCTCCGGTTTAGGGTTAATAGTGACTTCATACTGTTGTTACTCTCAATTCCATATTCTCAGCTCTTTTGTCACCTGTGTAACCAATTCCCTAGATTAAATTTGCTTCTGCTCTCCTGGTTTGACCCTGACTGATACAGTTCACTATGTACCTAAGTGTGTGCATATTGGGTCACGATATAAAATACATTTCATTCTGAGAGTAGTAGTTAGAATAGTTTGAAAGCCAAAGTCTATGAAAATAAATTTGATAGCATGTAATGAATGGTGCTGTGCCCATTTCTTGGGCATTGATGGCTATTCCTGAGCTAAAGAACATGAGCTCAGATACTTTTTTTATTTTATGTTAAGGGAAACAGTGTAGTGGACTAGAGGGTGTACTGACTGAGAGTAAGGAGACTGAGATTCTAACCTTCATGGGTGGCCACAGGCAGCCCATTCAACCATGTGTTCAAGCCAATTACATTTAGTTATGTGCATGGAGACAGAGGTTATGAGATTGGTTTGCATTTTTAAACTAGTGATTTATAAAAAGTTATAGTATGACCATTCCAAGGAAGATATATAGTCTGTGACAGCCCAAACCAGTAATATTAGCATTTGAAGGCAGTTAAAAAGAATAGTCACTAATCTAGATTATTATATTTTGCTTTCTCTATTTTTAAAAACATATTTATTGATTTCAGAGAGGAAGGGAGAGAAAGAGAGAGAGAGAGAGAGAGAGAGAGAGAGAGAGAGACATCAATGGTGAGGGAAAAATAATTGATCGGCTGCCTCCTGCACAACTCACACTAGAAATTGAGTCCACAACCTGGGTATGTGCCCTGACCAGGAATTAAACTGTGACCTCCTGGTTTATAGGTCGATGCTCAACCACTGAGCCATGGTGGCCTGGCTTGTTTTCACTATTTAATTATATCCTTCCTTTGATAAATAGTCATTTATTATGTTAGCATTAGAAATAATAGCTCACCATTCTGGCCTTAAATTCTTAGGGAAACAATAAACATTGATATAGGCCCATGGTTGGCAAACTGCAGCTTGTGAGTCACATGCAACTCTTTGGCCCCTTGAGTGTGGCTCTTCCACAAAATACCCCGGCCTGGGAGAGTCTGTTTTAAAGAAGTGGCATTAGAAGAAGTTTAAGTTTAAAAAATTTGGCTCTCAAAAGAAATCTCAATGGTTGTACTGTTGATATTTGCTCTGTTGACTAATGAGTTTGCTGACCACTGATATAGGCTATAGGACCTGCAAAATATCAAGTAATGGTGGTTGCAGTCATTAAAGTCAGTAAATAAATCACACCATTAAACTGAGGTGTCATATAAAGACAAATGCCCCTGATAGGTGGGCATATTTTTAAAGTAGTTCAACAAAGTATAGGTAGTGTGAAGTGTCAAGCTCTTTAAGATTCAGACATGCCTTCCAACTCTTAAGTCCTAAGTATTAAACAAACACACCAACACAAAATGTTATATGTTATGGTCTTCTTTTACCATGTCAGCAATTCCCTAAACACCCCCTGCATATTTAAAGAAAGTCTGTTACCAAAAGGCACCAAATAATCTTCATAAAAAGTAAAATTCCAACAGGATCACAATGTCTCTGTTAAGATAAACAATTTAATATGCACAATTTCAGCACTCACTGAAGTCAGTGACTGTTCAGCTGAGTTTATCTGAAGGGGAGATAAAAGCTTCTTGCCCAGCATTAAACCTTGCCCCATGCGGAATGCAGACGTTTGCAACCTGCCGGAGCCATAAAAACAAGAGTTCAGTTTCACTTCCTGGTCAGCCCCTTTTCCTAAGAAAGCCCGCCAAGAATTCCCGTGGGCAGCAAGATTGCCCGCTAAGATAGCCAGCATACCAAACAAAGCCCCCAGGCTGGCCAAAGGCTAGAAGAACCTCCCACATCAGAATAACCAATCAGCTGAAGACATACCCAGTCCCCAACCAATCACCCCATGACAATCCCTACCCTGTCCCTCCCCTTCACGAGCCTTTAAAAACAGTTCCACTTCAATAAAATGTGAGGGTTTGATCAGACTTCTAAGACTTACCCTCCTTCCTTGCGCCCCTCTCTTGTCTCATTCTCTTAGGATTCCTGCCTGCCCACGTTGTTGCCCCGCAGGCAGGGGCAGCAACCCTTTCCCAAACTTCTTACTCTTGTTGTATCTATCCATCACTCTCTGTGATGAAACCTAAAGTAAAGCCATATTGTTGTGGAACGTATTGTATCCCTACCTGTGGAGACAGTGACACTTCTTCCTCCGCCCAAAGCAGATTATTTATCTCAGTTTCTTTAAAGGGGAATCTAATGTAATTGTAGCATTATTTCTGGTCTTACATGTTTCTGGCTTCTTGTCTATTCTTGCATTTGCCTAAAACTATGAGCAAGTAAACATGACTGGAAAAAGGCAATAGCAGATTGTGCTTTTGTGTGCGGAACTTGAAGTAGGAATCTGATGGGTGTTGACTTGCAAGTAGAACTAGGAAAGGGTCTCCCACAAAGAAAAGACTGAAATAGTAACTGAAAAGGTAAGTCCAATAAACAGCTGAAGGTGCTCTAACAGTGAAAAGCTGCAATAAAACCCGATCAAGCAGCGTGAGAGATAGATACACTGTATTCTGCTACTGTGCCATTTGGCTGTGCGGCTTGGAGATGATATGGGATCACATGGGTACAGAAGCATATCATCATTCAGAGATACACAGTACAATGAATGGCCTGCCAAACAAAAGTTAAAAAATATTTGAGCAATTTCTGATGAAAAAAAGTTTAGACACTGAATTCAAGTTCTTATTCCTAAAGTACCACTGCCCAAAGATGTGCCAAAGCCTCAAAGACATGCTAATGACAATATTTATAAAATTCTTTCTTGTCTAGACAACATACATATAATAGAGTACTAGTGAGAAAATCCTTCAGAAGGAAATTATCCTCAGAAAGCCTATCTCCAGAGACAAATGAAGCCTTCCTTTGGACAGTTAGAATGAACTTTAACTACCTAGACCAGGCGTGGGCAAACTACAGCCCGCGGGCCAAATCCGGCCCATTTGGCTGTTCTGTCCGGCCCGCGCAGAGCTGAAAGAGCAGGCCTTACCCTTTTATGTAATGATGTTTACTTTGAATTTACATTAGTTCACACAGACACTCTATCCATGCTTTTGTTCCAGCCGTCCGGTCCAGTTTAAGAACCCATTGTGGCCCTCAAGTCAAAAAGTTCATCCCTGATCTAGACATATATTGAGTTCTATAGGTGTTTTTTTTTTAATGGTATACATATTTGGACATATAAAATGTACAGATTGTTTTATAAAGGTCACATAAAAGATTAATTTCTTATCAGAAAAATACTTTGCATCATTCATATTCTCATACCTCCATATCAGTAATTGTTAGCCTGTTGGGAAAAGATCCCTTGGAAATCTGATGAGATGTATAGACTGTCTGTGCAGAAAGTGAAAATTAATATGATCACAGAATTTCTAACAGTGTTAAGGGATTCTCAAATGCTCCAAAGGTCATTTATATTCCACCATCACCTGCCCCATAATGGGTGGAGAACCCATTGTATTGATGACAAATTATTGAGCAGTTTTTAAATGAACAACAGAAATCACTCTGAGTCTGGAGTTTTATCAAGCTAAGTTAAAAATTCTGATTTTGCCGAAACCGGTTTGGCTCAGTGGATACAGCGTCAGTTTGTGGACTGAAATGTTCCAGGTTCAATTTCGGTCAAAGGCATGAACCAGTAGGGGGTGTCCAGGAGGCAGCTGGTTGCTGTCTCTCTTTCATCAAGTTTCTAGCTCTCCATTCTTCTCCCTTCCGCTCTGTGGAAAATCAATAAATTACATTTTTTAAAAAAATTCTGATTTCAGGCCCAGTGACTCAGCCTTCCCAGTTACCTGAGGTGGACACACTTGGTGTGCTCCTTTGTGGGCTGTGTGTGAAGGCTTATTGAAATTAAGCCTAGATTATTGTTAGTATACTGGGGGGAATTGACCTCCAGGCCAATTGGCTGTGAGGATCAGCTGTGTTTCTGCTGGGAGAGCTTCTGTGCTCAGCTTGGATGGGGCAGAGTCTCAGGGTGGAGCAGACAGCCTTGGTTTCCCAACAGCCCCGCTCTAAGAGGCCCCTGTGTCTCAGTGTCCCTCGGCAATGGCTGCACGCACCTCTGAGAGAATGCTGCTCTGGAGTTTCACCTGCTGCCAGACACTCCATTTTCTCCCTAAATGAGTCTGGGTATCCAAAGCCTCACCCGGAACTGGATTTCAGTGCAGCCGGGAGGTTTTGTTTCCCTCCTGAATGATAGAGCTAGCGGTGCACTTGCTGCTCCCCCTCTCCGGGCACCAGGAGTAAGCCAGCTGCGTATTCAGCCGCCAGCCCTTTCTGCACACACGGGTCTCTGCACCTCTGTCCTCCACAGTTCCTCTGAGTCTCAGTGTCCTTTTCTCTTTCCTTCTAGTTGTAGAGTTTCCACTCAGCCAGTTTTCCAGTGTTTCTGGAAGATGTCTACTCTGTCTTCCAGTTGCAGGTTTATTTTTAATTCAACAAAAAGGTTTGTTAATACTTTATTACTAGTATTTTCTAAGAGACAGAACAAAACACAAACCAAATAAAATTTTTACTCTTCTCTTTTAGTTCAATAAAAATAACTGAGATTCAAAAAAAAAAAATTCTGATTTCACCATTTAGTCACCTACAAGTTGCTTGATGACATTCCCTTTGCATTTTAAAGGGGGAAACATAGATAGACCATGATTTATGTATATTTATTCATAATTCATATATTCAGTATTAATAGCAATATAAATCATACACAATTCCTGGCCAGGGTGGCTCAGTTGGTTGAGTGTAGTCTTGTGCACTGAAAGGTCACTGGTTCAGGGCACATGTCCAGGTTGCAGGTTTGCTCTAATGGGCTTGTGCAGGAGGCAGTGGATCAATGTTTTCACTGTTGCATTGATGTTTCTCTCTCTGTCTCCCTCTTCCTCTCTCTCTCTCTAAAATCAATAAAATTAAAAACAACAACAACACAACATAGCCTAGCCAGTTTGGTTCAGTGGATAGAGCATTGGCTTGAGGACTAAAAGGTTCTGGGTTTGATTCTGGTCAAAGGCACATGCCTGGGTTGCAGGCTTAATCCACAGTGGAGGGTATATAGGAGGCAACTGATCAGTAATTCTCATCATTGATGTTTCTATCTCTCTATCTTCTCCCTTCCTCTCTGATATCAATAGAAAAAAATAATACAATAAAAATCACAGAACATAGAAGTTTCAAAAGAATGAGTTAAAAATGATAGAAAATTTATTTATTTATTTTGTAGGCATTTTATTTTTAAAATTTTTGTTGAATTTATTGGGGTGATGTCTATACTAATAAAAGGACAATATGCTAATTAGACCACACATCTTCCAGATGTCCTTCTGAACAAAGCCACTGTGGTGGGGGTCTAGATAAAGGTGGTTAGGGGCGATCAGGCTGGCAGGGGAGGGCAGTTAGTGGTAATCAGGCCAGCAGGGGAGCAGTTTGGGGCATCAGGCCAGCAGGTAGAGTGGTTAGAGGCTATCAGGCAGGCAGGCAGGTGAAAGGTTAGGAGCCAGTGGTCCCAGATTGGGAGAGGGATGTCGACTGCTGGTTTAGACCTGGGATCATGCCTAAACCAAGGAGTCCTGGATTGGAGAGGGTGCAGGCTGGGCTGAGGGCACAGTGGCCCCCCTCCCACCAAACCACCCCCCATGCATGAATTTCATGCACCAGGCCTCTAGTTAATAAAATGATTCAGGTTTTGCCCTAGCAGGTTTGGCTCAGTGATTAGAGCATCGGCACATAGACTGAAAGGTTGAGGGTTCAATTCCTGGTCAAGGTCATGTACTTTGGTTGCAGGCTCCATCCCCAGTGCCAGTCAGGGCATGTGTGGAGGCAACCAATTGATGTAACTCTCTCACATTGATGGTTCTCTCTTTCTGTCTCTCCCCCTCCCTTCTACTATCTTTTAAAGAAATCAATGGGGCCGAAACCGGTTTGGCTCAGTGGTAGAGCGTCTGTCTGCAGACTGAAGGGTCCCAGGTTCGATTCTGGTCAAGGGCATGTACATTGGTTGCGGGCACATCCCGAGTAGGGGGTGTGCAAGAGGCAGCTGGTCAATGTTTCTCTCTCATTGACGTTTCTGGCTCTCTATCTCTCTCCCTTCCTCTCTGTAAAATATCAATAAAAAATATATTTAAAAAAAAGAAATCAATGGGAAAATATCCTTAGGTGAGGATTAACAAAAAATAATAATGTATGTTTTAAGTGTACAGTTCTACAATATATCATCTGTATATGTATTGTGTGTCCACCACCCAAAGGCAATTCTTCTTCTACCATCATTTATACCCCCTTTATTCTCTTCTACCTCCCCCAGCTCCCTTTCCCTCTTATAATAACCATACTGTTGTTTATATCTATGAGGGTTTTTTTTTCTTTAAATCTTTATCTATTTCATCAAGCTCCCAAACCCCACACCTCTGAGAGCTATCAGTTTGTTTTCTCTATAAGTGTTTCTATTTTCTTTGTTTATTTTGTTCATTAAATTCTATATCTAAGTAAAATCATATGGTGTTTGTCTTTGACTGCCTGATTTCACTTACCATAATACTCTCCAGGTTCAGCCATGCTGTTGCAAAAGGTAAGATTTCATTCTTTTTTATGGCTGAGTAGTATTCCATTCTATAAATGTAAAACAGCTTTTTTATCTACTCTTCTACTGATGGGCACTGGCGTTGCTTCCAAATCTTGGCTATTATAAACAATGTTGCAATGAACATAGGGGTGCATATATTCTTTCAAATTAGTATTTCAGGTTTCTTCAGTTATATTCCCATAGTGAAAAAATCACTGGTTGATAAGGCAGTTCCACTTTTAATTTTGAGGAAACTATATTGTTTTCCACAGTGGCTGCACCAACCTACATTCCCATCAATAGTGTATGAGGGTTCCCTTTTCCACATCCTCACCGACACTTGTTGTTTATTGATTTATTGATGATAGCCATTCGGACATGTATGAGGTGCTAGCTTTTTGTGATTTTGATTTTCATTATTCTGATTAGTGACATGAACATCTTTTATATGTCTGTATGTCTCTTTGGAGAAGTATTTATCGAGCCTATTTTTAATTGGATTGTTTGAGTTTTTTCTTGGTGTTGAGTTGTATAAGTTCTTTTTTTAAAAAAAATATATCTTTTTATTGATTTTAGAGAGGAAGGGAGAGGGATAGAGAGATAGAAACATCAATGATGAGAGAGAATAATTGATTAGCTGCCTCCTGCACATCCCACACTGGGAAAGAAGCCTGCAACTCAGGCATGTGTCCTGACTGGGAATCACACCTTGACTTCCTGATTCATAGGTCAATGCTCAACCACAGAGCCATGCTGGCTGGGAGAGTCATATAAGTTCTTTATAAAATTTGGAAATTAACCCCTTATCATAGGTATCATTGGTAAATATGTTCTTCCATTCAGTGGGTTGTCTTTTCATTTTGTTGATAGTTTCCTTTGCTGCGCAAAACATTTTAGCTTGATATAGCCCTGTTTGTTCATTCTCCCTGTATTCCACTTACCCAAGGAGGTAGGTATATCAGAAAAAAATATTAAAATGTTTACGATGTTATTGGCTATGTTTTCCTCTAGGGTTTTATGGTTTAGAGTGTTACATTTAAATCTTTAATCCATTTTAAGTTTATTTTTGTGTATGATATAAGAAGGGAGTTTGGTTTCTTTGTTTCTTCTTTTCACATATCTAATTTACCCAACACCATTTATTGGACAGACTGTCTTTATCCCAGTCTATGTTCTTGCCTCTTTTGTAAAATATTAATTCAGCATAATGGCATGGGTTTATTTTGTGGCATTCTATTCTGTTCCATTGAACTATATGTTTGTTTATATGCCAGTACCATGCAGCTTTGATTACAATGGCATTGTAGTATAGTTTGATAGCAGGTAGCATGCTTCCTCAACTTGGTTTTCTTTCTCAAGATTTGTGGTTCTTTGTGGTTCCATATAAATTTTTGGAATATTCTTGATCTGCTAGGGCAAAACCTGAATCATTTTATTAACTAGAGGCCTGGTGCATGAAATTCGTGCATGGGGGGTGGTGTGGTGGGAGGGGGGCCACTGTGCCCTCAGCCCAGTCTGCACCCTCTCCAATCCAGGACTCCTTGGTTTAGGCATGATCCCAGGTCTAAACCAGCAGTCGACATCCCTCTCGCAATCTGGGATCACTCACTCGAGGAGAATCTAGCTGCTAGTTTCTGTATAGAACACTCAAACAGCCCATAGTGAGATCCATGAGTCAATGAACTGAGTTCTTTCAACAACCATAAAAAGTTGTTAACCCCAGTTGTGCCTTTCATTAATTATATCTTTGGTTGACATCTTGAGTATAATTTCTTTAAATATTATGAGTCAGAACCACTAGATAAACTTTTTCTAAATTTTTTACCTCTAGAAATTATATTCTCATTCTGTAAAATACGCCATTGGTATCTTGTTAGGAATAGCATTGAATTTATAGATTGTTGTGGGTAGTATAAATAATTTAACGATGTTAATTGTTCTTATCCATGAACATGGTATATGCTTCCACTGATTTATATCTTCTTCAGTTTCTTTCTCCAGTGTCTTATAATTAATTTTCTGAATTCAGGTTTTTTTACATCCTTGGTTAAATTTATTCCTAAGTACTTTATTACTTTTTCTATGCAGTAGTGAATGGTATAATCTTTGTAGTTTTCCTTCTTGATAGATTGTTATTGGAGTATAAAATATGCAACTGATTTCTGGATATTTTGGAGCCTCCTAGTTTACTAAATTCAATTATCAATACTTACAGGTTTTTAATAGAATTTTAGTATACTCTACATACAATATCAAATCTTTTTCACATACGTATGTCTGCCTATTAAAAACACGTGGGATCCTGGATTCAGTTTGTCCATGTGTCTCACAAGAGAGAACCCTGAGGCTTTTATCTGTGGGCACATACAGACCCCTACACCCTCTTTAGCAGCTGTTCTGCTTTCCTTGTCCATGAGGACCAGGATTGGTGAATCCCATCCTTTCCATGTACATTAGCATTCATTCCAATCCCGGGCAATTCCATCAGTGCTTTCGTGGGTAGACTCAAAAATACATCCTTGCAAGAATTTCTATGGGACATACACCAATGAGGTCACCATTGTACTACTTACTGGTCAGGGTACATGCCGAGGTTTTGGGCTCCATCATCAGCAGAGACATGAAGGAGACAACCTATTGAAGTTGATGTTTCTCTTTCAAAGGTTTTTCTTTTTCTCTATCCATCACCCTTCCTTTCTAAAAGTCAGTCAAAACATATTTTTAAAAAAGAATGTCTGTGGGTAACTGCGAGGGGAAGCACTGCCGGGTGCAGGGGTGCCCTGTGGGAATTTGGCAGGTCCTGCTCACTGTTCTCCCAGACAGTGGCCTTCCCCCCTCCTTCACAGGAGGCCTGCAGGGGCCTCTGATGCCTCACTCTGTCCCCAGGGTGGTCACCACCTGCCCAGAGGCCTGCCAGTCTGAGGTGACAGTGCTCTCCCCCCAGTGTCCACAGAGGGTGTGTCCCCATCAGGGAGGTGGGGCATCTCTGACATGGAGAGGCCTGTCCTGTGCACTGCCTCATTGGAAGTGCATGTGTCTGCCCCTTGTCCCTTTAGAAAACACCTTTCCAGAGTTCTCTGCACCACAGGGAGGTTACACCTTTCTCTGGCCTCGGGTTGTAAGAAATGCTTTGCAGCTTGAGGTTTCTCTTTCCAGATTTCTGCATTTTTCCTGTTGTTTGTGGGGCACATGAAGAGCCAGCCTTTGCCTGCCTGGTGTTAATAAAGGCATAAGTTTTGATCTGGCATCTTGGTGGTCTTATCTGGGGGTCTCTCCATAACAAACACCCCACAGTAACCCCAGCTCTGGAAACTTCACCCCAGACACTGCAGGGAAATCAGATTTTCCCTAGGCTCCACGGAGCCTTAACTCACATATAGTCCAGGCTTGCTGGAACTGTTACACAGCAACCAGAGAGGTGACCTTTGGCTTAAAGAATTTCCCTCCTAGCTCCTGTTATTTAACTGCAAATCAACATAGAAGGCATTTCTAAAGGTGTCATGATAGTGTATTGCTTCCCCATAACTGAATGTTGAACAACATTCCATCCAACTATTTGTACCCACTTCCTTATAACCTGAGCAAGATCTTGACAAATAAATCTTTATTTGTAACCCACGCTTGTCCTATTAAATGACATTGCTATGAAGGTAGTGGTTGTGAAGTATATCAGGGCTCTGAATAGCAGCGGCAGTCTGTTTACTTGGTGAGGTCTGCCCAACCCCAAGGTCTAGGCTGGCCGGGGGGGGGGGGGGGGGTCACGACTCTCAGGCCTGCTCCAGCCTGACAAAGGCTTACCTCCTCCTGCTTCAGCTCTTTATGCAAACACCAGATCCTTAAAAAGGTGCTCCCTGAGCACCCCAAACTCACGGTGCCCTCCCAGAAGGCACTCCCCATCACGTCACCCCAAGTCATCGCCTTCTCATCCTTCTCACTCTCTGACGAGCTCATTTAGTTTTTTTTTTGTGTCTGTCTCCCCACCAGAACGTAAGCTCCACGAGGAGAGTGGCTGCCCTAGCAAACTAATAGAGTATAGCCACTGTGTACTGGGCGGGCCTTATTCCCTACTATCAGCTAAATCCCCCTGCTTTCTTAGAAGTTTTAGCACAGATGAGTTTAAGAGGACAAGACTTTTAGAATTTTGAAAAAAAACGGTCTGATACCTTATCAGGTTATTAGGCACGAGAGCAGATTAAGGAGGACAATCAAAAGGGTATCAATCACTGAAACCGGTTTGGCTCAGTGGTAGAGGGTCGGTCTGAGGACTAAAAGGTCCCGGGTTCGATTCCGGTCAAGGGCATGTACACTGGTTGCAGGCACATCCCCAGTAGGAGGTGTGCAAGAGGCAGCTGGTCGATGTTTCTCATCGACGTTTCTAGCTCTCTATCTCTCTCCCTTTCTCTCTGTAAAATATCAATTATATATATATATATATATATATATATATATATATATATATATTTATATATATATATAATTTTATATATATATAATTATATATATAATTTTATATATATACATAATTATATATATATATATATATATATATATATATATATATATATATATATATTTAAAAAGGGCATCAATTGCTTTTGGACTCAGAAAATGGTTTCAGCAGCAGCTGTAGCCCCACCAGCTGCTTTTGCTGCGACGCACAGGCACAGAGAGCAGCACTGTGAGGTGAGGCTCCTGCCCCATGCAGGTGCTCACCAACAGAGACCCAGCGGAGAGCCAGCGCCACCCAGTGTGGTGCCAAGGTGCCCGCCACATCTGAGTCCCACTGCAGACCCCGTGGAGCAGATGTCCCCACCGTGACAGTCTGGGGAGGAGGGCTGTTATGGTTACTGAAGACAATGGCCTCCAACACGAGATGTCTGTGCCTTAAGTTATCTGCTTGCCACACGGCTGTTGAGTACCACTGAGTGATGACATCACATTTTAAAATAAAGACCCGATTCTGAATATATAAGCTGGAATGGCTAATGAGAAGCTGATGTAGAAGGGACAGAGAAATCCAGAGATGGAGAAGCAGGTGGATTTGGCTAGAGAGATGCAGGGATAAAAAAAAAAAGCCAAGCACTTTTCCTTTTTCAAGAATCTCGTCAAGCTTACGGTCTGGCTGACAATTTTCCCTGGAATGGTAGCAGTGTGCCTGTTCAGTACTCTGCGCTTTGGCTTCCGGATTCCAAAGGCCTTTTCTCTTGGAGCTCAGGGACAGAAACCAGGGCATCTGCCCAAGGGAGGAGCCAGGGTGGCCTTGAAAGAAAGTGTTGTGGCCTTTCTGGGTCTAGGTGGTGACTTGATCGATTCACCTGCCTTGCCTAATTCCTTCGGGAGCCTTGGTAATTGTGAAGCTATCCCCATGTCTTCACTTACCATAATAGCCCTCCTCCCCCCTACCTTTCTCACTACCCTCACCCCCCAAGAATGACTATAAAATGATGAATCCCTATAAAACCCTATAAAAATGTTTCTGTTACAGGTCTGTATCAACATAGTTTTGGACATCTGGGTGCCGTCCAATAGATCCTTCAAACGACCCTTCTCCAGGAGAGAGGCTTCCAGGCCTGTGAGTCGGTGCTAAGTTGGAGTTGGTGTGTTAGTGCCACCACACACATGCTATGGGAAACACAAAGTCTTATCCTTAATAGCATGCCCAAGAACACACTTAGCTGTTCCTGTGATTGGTTTATAACCTCCATGCAAGTCACTGGGGAGTCAGTGATGGGCTGGAGAGAGCAATACTGAGCAGATAAGAGAACCAAAGCATCTCAGTCCCCCAGTCCTCAGCCAGCCCTCTTCTTATTTGGTGTCAACACTGGCCCCCTTTCTCTTACCGTCCTTCCCCACCTGCTTCAGGCCTTTATTACATCGCTAATAACGCTTCGGCTACCTTCTTTCTTTCTTCTTTTAGTGTTTAATTGAAAATGTATATCTGTAGCTCCTAAAATGTTGATCTGTGAAACCACTTTCTTGGTAGCATGTGTGCCAATGAAAACAAGAGATGAAGAGAACTGAACTGGTCTCTCAGTGCCTTCCAACCACAAGGGGTGGGGACAGAAGTACAATAGTACTGTGTGCCACATCAGAAGAGAACCAGAATACATGGTGAATAGCACTATAGGCTACCACAGTCTGCCCCCTGGGTGACCCAGAATTCAGTTCGCCCAAGTTCTATATGTAAATGTATTCATCCTCCTTTCATTCCCCTTAGAGTCCGAAAGTCCTGTCCAGTTTCAGTATTAAAACAAAAAGTTCAGGATCGCTACTTTAGTGAAGGAGGTAGCCTCACCATCGAAGTTGAGTATGGCTCTTTTGATCTGGAAACCAGTGAACTAGAAAGATGAGCTATTTGCAACCCCTTACACTCCCCCATTGGGCAGTGGCTGAACACTCCCATTGGGAAAGGGACAAATGGGGGATACTCAGCAGTCAGTGGTCCATAGCCATTCTGAATATGCTAAGAGTAGGCAGACACTCCAAGAAGCCTCCACCCCTTCACTCCTACAGGGATGGCACATTTCTTGAATCGGCCCTGATTCAGCTCCCTGGAGGTCCTTCCCTTGTCTGTGTTCTCCTTTGCACTTGGCTCTGCTTTGCTTTTTCACCACTTGTGTTGATATTATCTGAATAGGACATTAGTAAGTGACCTCCTGGCAGATGAACAGCTTTCTCAGCCTCTTGTAGGCCCAAAGCTGGTTGAAGGAACCAAGGATCACTTAAAATATCAAGCAGTTACAGACATTTTTTTTAGGCTAGGCTAGTGGTTCTTTTAAAAAACATCAGTGAGAGAGAAACATCAATGGGCTGTCTTCTGCACACCTACCAGTTGGGATCAAGTCCACAACCCAGGTTGTGGCCTGACTGGGAATTGAACCAGCAACCTCTTGGTGCACAGGATGATGCTCAACCAACTGAACCACACCGACAGGCTTTAAATAGCTTCTTGATCCCTTGCTCTCTCTCTCTCTTCTCCTTCTGGTACTCCTATAGTGTGGATGTTGTTATGCTTGACATTCCCAAGGCCCTTAGACTTTCATTAAATACATTTCTTTTCTTTGTGTTGTCCTGCTTGGGTGTTTTTCGTTATGGTATCCTTTAAATTGCTTACCTAATCTTCTGCTTCATCTAACCAGCTAGTATAATCTTCATTTTAAATGTTATATTCTTCATATCTGACTGGTTCTTTTGGTGATTTCTATGTCCTTTTTTATGCTTGTTATCTCTTAAAGTTCTAAGTTTATCCATTCTTTCACTTAGTTCCTCGAGCATCCTTATAACCATTGTTTTGAATTCTGTATCTGATAGAGTGCTTATCTCCATTTTATTTTATTCTTTTTCTGGAGATTTCTCCTATTCTTTCATTTGGGACATGTTGGGGGGAAATTTTTTTTTTTTTTTTTACTTTTAATTTTGGCTGCTTCTCTGTATTTGTTTCTCTGTATTAGGTAGATCTGCTATGTCTACCAGTCTTGGTATGGTAGTCTTATATAGTTGTTGTCCTGTGTGGTTCAGTGCTACAGTCTCTCTAATCCCCTGAGCTAGGTACTCCAGGAATGTCCCTTATATGGGCTATGTGAGCTCTTTGTCGTAGTTGAGTTTTGATTGCTGTAGCCCATCCATGGATGTAATCGACCCTCAGGCTGGCTGACTATGAGCATCAACCCCACCATAGCGTAGAAGCTTTTATGTGGGGGCTAACCTCACAAAGTGAAATTTGGCCCAGCAGGATCTGGTGCCTGCCAAGGTGTCCTTTTGGGTGTGCCACTGGTGGAGCTAACTGAGTCGTGCTCTGATGTTGTCTGAAGCCCACCTCTGAGCGTATTGTTTCTGGGATCTCTTGAAAGGCACTCCAGTGCAGGCCAATGTCAGATGCCACTTGTGACCAATCTTGAGCTACCTTTTGTAGCTACAAAGTGATCCACAGTTTGTGGCGGCCTCTGCTGGGCCTGAGTGTGCTTGGAAGGAGCCAGGCTGTGTACGAACAGGACCTAGCCAGGGAGTAGGTCAGCAAAAAGCTTGTTACCTCAAGATCTGCCTCTGTTTGCCAGCTGCCTATTAGGCTCAGTCACTGAAAGAGCCTCTGGCAGTAAGCGAGTTGTGTGAACAGGTCCTCAGTAAGTCACTAGTGTGTGTGTGTGGGGGGGGGGGGAGGGTGGTGTTCACCAATGGTGTTCACAGACTCAAACTTGGCCAGTGCTGGGCTGAAGACACTCAGCAAATGTCTCATGGGTACAACAAAGCCATCAGGGACCTTCCAGGCCTGTAGACCCTTGTGGTGGGGTGAGGTCTCAGGGAGCTCTCAGGGTGAGGCCAGCGGAGTTCATGTGGAGGGAGGGCTCTTCAAAGACACGATGGTGTGAGTGTGGTATAGAAGAGAAAACTTACTTTCTCCCTGCCCATCTCTGCCACCCCCGAATCTGCCCCGACCTCCTCAAGAGCCTTCCAAGAACTTCTGCACCACTGACCCAGGCTGGCCACAGCCAGCTGATTTCTCCACAGGGTGAAGGCTTGGCAGGGCAGGGCTACAGGGAGTTGGGAGGATAGGGCTGGTGCATTCCCCCAGGTTGGTGCCATATGAAGGGGAATGCTCAACCCAGGAAAGATGGAATCTGTGGGTGGTGTGGGACATGAGTGCAGCACAGGGACCTTGGCAGATGTCCCTCCAGCCCTCTCCCTGTAAGACTCTGTTCTGCTCTGAGCTGCTGTCTCTCTGCCAGAGTCTGGGATGAGTGCTTGTAAAGATTTTTGTGTGTTGGCCCTTTAAGAGGGCACTCGGGGTTTCCACCCTACCTCTCTTCCCTATCTCTACGTGGCAGATGGAATCCCCACTGGTTTTCACAGCCAGATGTTTTGCGGGCACCTCTTCCTCTCAGGTGCTCCAGGCTGAGGAGCCCAGCGTGGGGTTGAGAATTCTCAGTCCTCAAAAGGTATCTTTACAGTCGAAACCAGTTTGGCTCAGTGGATAGAGAGTCAGCCTGCAGACTGAAAGGTCCCGGGTTTGATTCCGGTCAAGGGCATGTACCTACTGGGCACATCGAGTAGGGGGTGTGCAAGAGGCAACTGATCAATGTTTCTAACTATCCTTCTCCCTTCCTCTCTGTAAGAAATCAATATATATATATATATATATATATATATATATATATATATATATATAAATTATATACATATATATATAATTATATATATATCTGTATATTTTTTAAAGAGGTACCTTTACAGCTGAAATATCCCTGCAGATTGTCTATTGTCACACATGGGGTGGGGATAGCCATTTTCATGTCTCCGACCTACCTAGCACTCTGGCTGGAACTGCTCCTGTAACCCTTAGTTATAAGGCTTCTGTTCAGCTCCTCACCATTTGGTTATTCAGGTTGACGGTTCTGTAATGTGGTTGTCATTGGCATTTGGTCCTGTGAGGAGCTGAGTTTAACTCCCACCTCCTTCACCAACAACTGGCATCCCCCACCCTCTCTGTATCTTCTGTGCTGAGGGGGTCTGTTCAGAGCTTATGCCCCCTTTAAACGGGGTTGTTTGTTTTCTTATTGTTGAGGATTAGGTGACTTTTTTAAAAAAATACTAAGACACCAGTTCTTTATCAGATCTGTTTTGAGAACAATTTCTCTGATTCTGTGGCTTATATTAAAATCAGTTAGAAGACAGAGATCTGCAAGAATGCCCTCCTCTTCCTTCTCTCCTGCTCCCCCACCACCAGGGGCTTCTCTCTCTCTCTCTCCAGGGAGTGCCCTTCTAGAGAGGATATACCTATGCTCTCTGCTCAGACAGCTCCCATTTCTGGGCTGACAAGAGATACCTCGCTGACTCTGGCCTCACCTGGCAGCCTCACGCCAAGTGGACTCCACCTGACCTGACTTTGAATGAGATGAGGGCTCTCTCTCCTCTCCACCGAGCAGAGCCCCCCTCATAGACGCTGGATGTGCTGGGTGTGAGGGCTGAGCTGGCACAGGACTGGGGCAGATGTCACCGCTGGACGACCTCTGTGGTTTGGGTGCTGTGACCTGCCCCGTAACCTCGAGCTTGATACTCTCACCTTCTGGCACCCTCCATGCGGCCCTTTATAAGATCCCTTCTGCTCACACAAGGTCAAGTGGGCCCTGCTGTTGCAACTGAGAACTCCCCCTGGATAGAGCATGTTCACGGTGTCCCTGACTGACTCCCTAGACCTGCTCTCCTGGCAGAGAGGAAGGGGAGAGGGAGCAGGCCAGAATGTGCAGGCCCCGCCCTCCTGGGCCTGGGCGGCAGGGCCAGGCTGCTCAGCTCAGCTGACTTGTGGAGCAGGGGGGACTGGTGTGGGCTGGGGGTGGGAGTTGGGGAGAGGGTAGATGGATGGCTTCCAGATGGGCTTGTCACTCTCAGGTCCCTTCATCTCCTCCACCTCCACCCCTCCTCCTTTCTCCCTCGCTGAGGTCTCAGCCCTGGGTCTCCTCACCCCTGCTTTCACAAACAAGGCTCAAAGTGGACAACGTGACCTCAAATGTAGGGAACTGCCCCCAACACCCTAAAGTCATGTTTACATTAGACCGAGAATCTCCACTTCCGGAGACCCATCCTAAATAAAGATTTACGGACGCAGAAGTTCCCTTCAGCGCGATGATGGGAGTGAAGAACGGGAAACGGCTCATGGTCCACAGCAGGGGCTTTGGGAATTCTGATGAGACACAGACAATGCCAAGGAGGGAGCGGACTGACTGGCAGGGTCCACCCTTTGGGGAATGAGGTTCCAGAAGGACACATGATGCAGAATCCACCCTGCCACTGGCCCCAAGTGCACACACACACACACACACACACACACACACATGTGCATACATGAATATGCAGGGGTATCCATATATACATGCATAAGCATGGGAACACAGGCATCCACACATGTATGCATGAGTGAGGGAACACAGGTACACCCACGTGCACATGCAGACACAGTGTGCACACACAGGGAAGGGACTGGAACAGGGAGCACCCCTGTCAGAGCTCTTCTCCTTGGGAGGACTTTGTTCTTTACTTGACTCTGAATCGCTTATAATTCATGATGGTACCATAATAAGCCTTTTTATTTTGGTCAGAAATACTTTAAAAATAAAAACTAAAGGATGCACTTTACTCCATAGATGACTGATCAATGGGTAACAGTGAAAACATGACTTTGATATGTTTAGAACTACCGATCACACATGCATTATAAAAAAGACTAGACATCCTCTAAGCAGAAGGTAAGAGATTTGCAACTCCTGCCCCAGAGCTGACCATCAGGAGTGACTTGGTGGGTCCCTCTCAGGCTCTGCCGCTCTCATGCTGTTTGTCTGTCTCTGTCACAGGCAGACTCCTTCTCACAGGTATGGGTCTGCCTGTGGAAATCACATGTGTGTGGTCTAACAGGTAGGATCCCGGATGCAGAGAGTTTGTTCACGTGTTTCACATGAGAGGTACCCCAGGGTCCTTGTCTCTGGGCACACAGAGACCCCTGCACCCACTTGAGCAGCTGCTCAGCTCCCTCCTCCACGTGAACCAGGATTGGTGGATCCCGTGCCCTCTCCAGGGACATTGGAGGTTTTACCAATACCAGGCTATTTCATCAGTGCTGTGATAGACAATCTCAAAAATCCATCTCTCAACAACTGTGCAAGGACTTCTGTGGGTAACCCGTGGGGGGAGCACTGCTGGGTGCAGGGGTGCCCTGTGGCACTTGGGCAGGTCCTGCTCACTGTTCTCCCAGACGGTGGCCTTTCTCCCTCCTCCACAGGAGGCCTGTGGAGCCTCTGCTGCCTCACTCTGTCCCCAGGGTGGTCACCACCAGCCCAGAGGCCTGCCAGTCTGAGGTGACAGTGCTCTCCCCCCAGTGTCCACAGAGGGTGTGTCCCCATCAGGGAGGCGGGGCATCTCTGACATGGAGAGGCCTGTGCACTGCCTCATTGGAGGTGAACGTGTCTGCCCCTTGTCCCTTTAGAAAACACCTTTCCAGAGTTCTCTGCACCACAGGGAGGTTACACCTTTCTCTGGCCTCGGGTTGTAAGAAATGCTTTGCAGCTTGAGGTTTCTCTTTCCAGATTTCTGCATTTTTTTCTGTTGTTGGTGGGGCACATGAAGAGCCAGCCTTTGCCTGCCTGGCTTCTGGCCTTGGGGCTACACTGAGCACAGAGCCTCTAACCCAGGATAATGTACACAATTACTAAGGGATTCTTCTTTTTATTTTATTTTTTTACATCTCCTCTCTAATCCACGTGGAATTTCCCTTTAAAATAACAAAAATGCTATTTCAGATAAACACAAAAATATGTGAGCAGGCACAAAAAGGCACAAAGATTCCACGTGTAGAAACATCCAGAACAGGTAACAGAGCAGACAGAAAGCAGGCCAGGGGTCCCCAGGGGCAGGAGGAGTGCGGAGTGAGTCCTGTTGGTGCAGGTTTCCCTTTGGGAAGATGGAACCTCCTGCAACTAGATGGTGGTGAGGGTTGCCCAGCATCGTGAGAGTCCTTCAGGCTTAGGAATGACACCATTTAAAATACGAATAATAATTTTTATTTATTTATGGAATTGAATCACCCAAGGGAGAAAGAAAGCATAAGATAAGAAAGAAGAATAGAGAAAAACAGAAAGAGCCAAGAATACTCCCGTAAATGTCAGTTAAAACATAAATAATTGAATAGCCCCATGAAGAAAAGTATAGCATACAAAGAAAGAAAAATAGAAGAAAAAGATCAATGAGAGGAGGTAGCACCAGTTTTCCTGAGGGAAGACGGTGAGCACCATAGGCGAGCAGCTCTGAAGTTGGCCCTACTGGGGTTTCAGGAGGCAGCTCCTCTTCTAAGATAGGTACCTGGGCAGGCTCCATGGAGGGATCCTCATGCAGAGCAGGTGGGGCCTCAGTCATGTCTGCAGGTTCCTCCCAGGCTGAACTGGGCTCTACAGCTGCCACCTGAAACAGTGAGGGAGGTGGCTGCAACTCTGGAGGAGCCCACACCTCCAGCTCTTCATCAGACTCATCATCAGATGCCTCAGTGGTGAAGGTGAGGCCAGGTGTTCATCGACTCCCGGACACCCCTCTAAGACCCAAGTTGAGCTATGTAATGACAGTAACCAGCAACCGGTCCAGAGTCCTCAAACCCTGCCAGGCCCTAATCACTGTTGCTTCAGCCCACTGGATATGCTGCTCCTAGATCAGGCCCAGCTGTGTAAACATAGACCTCCTCCTAGGGCAAAGGAGAGTCACCTCCAGGGCTCAGGACGAACCTTGGGCAGAGGGCTGCCCACACTCCACGTCCAACCAGCCAACCTTGACCCGGGGTATGTACATGACTGGTGCACCAGGCTTCTGACCCTCCTCAGCCTGTTCCAGCTCAGGACCTTTCTATGTGAAACACTTTACATGCACACACACACACACACACACACACACACACACACAAACACATAGGGGTAATCGGGCTACTCAGGTGTCAGGTGGGGTCAGAGGGGTGACTTGGCACCCACACAACCACCCTGGAACTCCCTATGTTACCTCTGGCTCCAACTGTGTTAAGGGTGACACGGGTCTGTGCTGAGTCCTGAATGAGAAGAGGCCAATGCGGAACCTTCTCTCATTGCTGCTTACCTTGAGGCCTTGGCGTTGGGACTCAGGGAAAACCAGGGCAGATTCCAGAGAGGGCTCCTCGTCCAGGGGGGGTGGGTCCTCAGTCATGTCTGCAGGTGCCTCCAAGGCTGGCCCCGGCTCCACAGCTGCCACTGGAGAGGCTAATGGAGGTGGCTGCACCTCTGGAGGTGTCCAGGCCTCCAGTTCTTCATTTAACTCCACATCAGATGCCTCAGTGGGGAAGGCGGGGCCTGGGTCTTCTTCGACTCGCTGTCCCTCTATGAGCCCAGTTGAGTTCTATAATGACAGTAACCGGGAGAGACAAGATGTAGCTTGAACAGATGGACCTGTTCTGAGCCTAGTCCCAGAGCAGATAGAAGGAGTGCCTGAGAGTCGCTTGGGGATTTTCAGTTGGAAAGCTAAGGAGTAGCAGAACTCTAAGAGAAGGTAATGTCTACTGGATGAAACATTCTGACCAAGCAGCCCGCAATGCAGCAGAGACTTCTCCTAGAGCTACGGGCTCAGAGGGAAAACTACTGCATTTTACAAAGAAAAGAGGATCTTATCTGAGGCCTGAAACAGCCACAACAGTAGAGACTACCAAACAGTTGTGAGGCCCAATCGATGCAAAAATATGGCTTCAAGGGACTTCTTCAATCACCCACGGAAAGGTCAGAGCTTGCTGGGAATAATGTGAGGGACCTGGGTCCCTGCTGCAGCAGCAGTGGTGGTGGCAGCAGCGGCTGCCATGGACACACCGCCAGGTGGATCCCCACAGAGAGAATTGCATGCCTGCAAGACCCAGGGCTGGGTTTGGCGTGATCTTCCAAAAAATCAGGGCTTTCTTAAAAAGCCAAAGGATGCGGCACAAATAGTTAAGTATCATGACTGTCCCGCCAAAAGCAGAGAATCATGACACCTTGGCGCAGACCCATCCTGCGCCTGGTCCCCTTTACCCCCTTGTTTCTGAGAAATAGGGAAGGACTGGCCAGTTTGGCATATTCTGGGAGTCTGCAGGGAGAAATTGGCTTCCTTGAATCTGGGGATCAGAGATGGAAGAGACCATCTGGGAGACATCACCAAAGCAGCCTACATGGAAAAACATAGAATGTGCCATAGACAAAGAAAGAAGGCTAGAACAGCCAAAAAGACGGGGAAGTCAATCCAGAAACACTTGCAACCTAGGGGCTGAATTAGAAACTGACTTTTTTTAGTATTATGTTTTCAATTCATCAAAAATCAACAGACACAAATAACTAAGAAATAGTGTACTTATAATTAGGGACTAGCTCACAAAACTGAGGTGCAGTGGAACACAGGGAACTGCAATACTGTCTGGACTGAGAAACATGGGTGCCAAATAGATTAACAGAGGAAGTCAATGACCACTACTGCACATTTTTTATGCTAATCTTTCTATTTTTCATTTTATTTTCATTTTTTATATCTTTTACTATAGAAATGGTTTTTTTTCTTTTTCCTCACTTCATTTTACATTTTCAATTATTACACTCTTTAGTTTCACTCATCATTATTAATACTGTTATTTAGCATTTTTTGCTTCCTTTTTCTTTTTTTTAAGTATCACTTTATTTTCTATTTATTTTACGTTGGGATTAGTCGTCTTCTTTCTATTTTCATCTCTAGTATAGCATGTTTCAACTCTATATCAACTCGACCTTTCCGCCATCACTCTCTTCCTAACCTTTCCACTTTTTGTCTGCTATTTATCTTATTGCTCTCCTGCTTTAGTTTTTCCCTATGCTTCCTGTATATACCCTGCTAAAATTTTCACCCTACTCATATAACTAATTTCCAGTCTCCTGTTCCAAGTGTATACATACCACTCTATTTGCTATCTTAACTCTTTATTTAAAAAAAACTGTTTTCCACTCTGTCCTTTCGTGGTTGTTTGCATGAATGTTGATTATATTGAATTTCTATAATTTTTAATATGACTGATATGCTTATTCTTTTCTTGTTACTGTTGCTTAGTATTTTTTAATTGTTTTCTATGTTTGTTATTTTCTTCTGTTTATCCATGTCTTGCTTGATTTTAGTGGGTATTGTAGTTTGTATTAATCTTCAAGTACTGTTGCTGGCATTTGCTGGCATCAGTGGTTGTTGTATTGGAATTTTCTCCATAGATATATAGTTTGTGCACCGTTTCTCTCTTATTCTTCTTCTTATCTCTCTCTCTGTCCCTCTCCCTCTACCTCTCCCTCTCCCTCTCCCTCTCTCTCTCTCTCTCTGTCCCTCTCCTTCTCCCTCCCTCTCTCTCTCTCTCTCTCTCTCTCTCTCTCTCTCTCTCTCTCCTTTTTCTTTTTCATATTTCCCAATTTAATTTCGAGAATACTTTTTTTCCCTTTTATCTATCTCTTTATTTATCAGGCATCATTTTTGTTACTTTTCTTCTTTCTCTCCTAACAACTGACTTGTCTTTCTCTAGTGGTCAGTTTATTAGAGGTTATTAATATTGCTAATACTTTTCAGTTCAGTGCCTTCTGTGTTGTACTGGTAGTGTTTTATTTTGTACCTTAAATTAATACAGGAGAAAGAGAACTACATAAGCAGACATCCTGAAAAGAGAGACCGTGGGGAGACATAGAAATAGCCCGCACATGAAAGAAAAAGCGGACATCACCAGAAAAGGAAGTAAACAAGTTAGAGGTAAGCAACCTACCAGAACAGAAATTGAGAATAATGATCATAAGATGGCTAAAAAGCATGGAAGACAAATTTGACAATATGAATAAGAACCAAGAGCAAATGAAGATGATCCAAGAAGAAATGAAAAATGATTTCATCTCTATGAAGAACTCAATAGAAAGCATCAAGAGTAGACTAGAAGGAGCTGAGGACACATCAGTGAGATAGAAGAGGAGATGGGAAAAAATACCCAATTAGAGCAGCTTCCGGGGGAAAAATACAATGACAGTTACCAGCAACCCATCCAAGTCAGGTGCGGCCTCAATCATGTATGCAGGTGCCTCCAAGGCTGGCCCGGGCTCCACAGCTGCCACCAGAAAGGCTGATGGAGGGGGCTGCAGCCCTCGAGGTGCCAAGACCTCCAGCTCTTCATGTGACTCTTCAGCAGATGCCTCAGTGCTGAAGGTCGGGCATGGCTCTTCATCGACTCGCTGATGTCCCTCCAAGAACAGAGTTGAGCTCTGCAATGACAGTAACAGGCAACCGGTCCAAAGACATCAAATCCTGCCGACCCTAGTCACTACTGCTGCTGCACACTGGACATTCTGCTCCCGGATCAGGCCAAACCCAGTGTCTGCACAGACCTCCTCCCAGGGGAAATGAGGGTCACCTACAAGGCTCAGGATCGACCTTGGGCAGAGTGCAACCCACACTTCACATCCACCCAGCCAACCTTGACGCAAGGTGGAAACATGACTGGTCCACCAGGCTTGGGACCCTCCTCAGCATGTTCCTGCTCAGGCCCTTTCAATGTGATCCCAGTTGCACACACACACACACACACACACACACACACACACACACACACGCACACAAAAGGGGACATGGAGCTGGGATAGGCTGGCCTCCATAAAACTAACCATGGCCTCCCTATGTTACCTCTTGCTCCAAATGTGTTTTGGGCGACACGGGTCTGCACGGAGCCCTGAACCAGAAGCGGCCAATGCGGAATCTTCTCTCATCGCTGCCTCTCTTGAGGCCTTGGCTTTGGGACTCGGGGAGACCCAGGGCAGGTTCCAGAGAGGGCTCCTCATCCACAGGGGGTGGGACCTCAGTCATGTCTGCAGGTGCCTCTAAGGCCGGCCCCGGCTCCACAGCTGCCACCAGAGAGGCTGATGGAGGTGGCTGCACCTCTGGAGGTGTCCCGGCCTCCAGCTCTTCATTTAACTCCACATCAGATGCCTCAGTGGGGAAGGCGGGACCCAGGTTTTCTTTGACTCCCTGATGTCCCTCTATGATCTTAGTTGAGCTCTATAATGACAGTGACGGGGAGAAACAAAATGTCCCCTGAACAGATGCACATGTTCTGAGCCTAGTCCCAGCAAAGATAGAAGGAGCATCTCAGAGTCATGTGTGGATTTTGAGTGGGAAAGCTAAGGAGTAGCAGAACACTAAAAGAAGGTAAGTGTCTGCAGGACAGGATTTTCTGACCAAGCAGCCCGCACTGCAGCAGAGACCTCTCCCGGAGGTAAGGGCTCAGAGGGAAAACTACTGCATTTTACAAAGAAAAGAGGATCGTATCTGAGGCCTGAAAAACCTACAACAGTGGTGACCACCGAACAGCTGTGAAGGCCAATGGGTAAAAAACCGTGACTTCAAGGGAATTCTTCAATCACCCACAGAGAGGTCAGAGCTTGCCAGGAATAATGTGAGGGAGCTGGGTCCCTGCTGCAGCAGCAGTGGTGGTGGCAGCAGTGGCTGTCATGGATACACAGCCAGGGTGGATCCCAACAGAGAGAATTGCATGTTGCAAGACCCATGCCTGGGTTTGGCATGATCTTCCCTAAAATCAGGGCTTTCTTGAACAGCCAAAGGATGCGGGACAAATAGTTAAGAATCGTGACTGTCCTGCCAAAAGCAGAGAATCAGGACACCTTGCCGAAGACCCATCCTGCGCCTGGTCCCCTTCATCCCCTTGTTTCTGAGTACTAGGGAAGGACTGGCCAGTTTAGGATATTCTGGGAGACTGCAGGGGGAGATTGCCTTCCTTGAATCAGGGGATCAGAGCTGGAAGAGACCATGTGGGAGACAGCACCAAAGCAGCCTACCTGGACAAACCATAGAGCTTGCCATAGACAAAGAAAGAAGGCTAGAGCAGCCAAAAAGACGGGGAAGTCAATCCAGAAACCCTTGCCACCTAGGGACTGAATTAGAAACTGACTTTTTTTATATGACTTTTAATTAATCAAAAAATCAACAGACAAAAATAATTAAGTAATAGCCTACTTAAAATTAAGGACTACGTTACAAAACTGAGGTGCAGTGGAACGCAGGGAACTGCAATACTGTCTGGACTGAAAAGAAAAGTGCCAAGTAGAATAACATAGGAAGTTAATGACCACTACAGCACATTTTTTATGCTAATCTTACTTTTTTCATTTTATTTTCATTTTTTATATCTTTTACTGAAGAAATGAATCTTTTTCTTTTTTCCTGACTTGATTTTACCCTTTCAATTATTACACGTTTTAGTTTCAATCATCATTATTAATACTGCTGTTTTTCATTTTTGTTTCCTTTTTTCTCTCTCTTTTTTTAGTACCATTTGATTTTCTCTTTATTTTACATTTGGATTCGTCGTCTTCTTTCTATTTTCATCTCTACTATAGCATTGTCAAACCCTATCTCAATTGGACCTTTACCCATTCACTCTCTTCCTAACCTTTCCCCATTTTGTCTCCAATTTATCTTAAAGCTTTCCTGCTCTTCTTTTTCTGATTCTTTCCGCATACCCCCTTTTAAAATTTTCACCCTACTTATATAACTAATTTTCAATTCCCTACTCCAAGTGCATACCTACCACTCTCTTTGCTATCTTAACTATTAAAAACGAAAAATAGTGACTTCCTCTCTGTCCATTGGAGGTTGTTTGTGTGAATGTTGATTATATTGTATATTTATGCTTTCTAATGTGATTGATATGCTTATTCTCTTGTTGTTATTGTTACTTAGTATTTTTTAATTGGTTTGTATGTTTGTTATTTTTTTCTGTTTATCCCTGTCTTGCTTGATGTTAGTGGGTATTGTAGTTTATATTAATCTTCAAATACTGTTGCTGGCATTTGCTGGGATCAGTGGTTGTTCTATTGCAATTTCCCCCACAGATATATAGTTTATTCACCTTTTCTCCTTATTCAGCTCTTGTCTCTCTCTCCCTCCCTCTTTCTCTCTCTCTCTCTCTCTCTCTCTCTCTCTTTCTCTCTCTCTCTCTCTCTCTCTCTCTCTCTCTCTCTCTCTCTCTCTGTCTCTCTCATTCTCTCTCTCTCCTTTTTTTTCCTATTTCCCAATTTAATTTTGAAACTACTTTTTTTTTCTTTTTTCTATCTATTTATTTATCACTGGTCTGTTTTGTTACTTTTCTACTTTCTCTCCTAACCCCTAACTTGTCTTTCTCTAGTGGTCAGCTTTATTAGAGGTTATTAATATCACGTATACTTTTCAGGTCAGTGGCTTTTGTGTTGTACTGATAGTGTTTTATTTTGGGCCTTAAATTAACACAGGAGAAAGAGAACTACATAAGCAGACATCCTGAATAGATAGACCATGGAGAGATATGGAAATAGCCCGCACATGAAAGAAAAGCAGGCATCACTAGAAAAGGAAGTAAACAAGTTATAGGCAAGCACGTACCAGTGCAAGAATTGAGAATAATGATCATAAGATGGCTAAAAAGCATGGAAGACTAATTTGACAACATGAATAAGAACCAAGAAGAAATGAATATGAATCAAGAGGAAATGAAGATGAAACAAGAAGAAATGAAAAATGGCTTTGCTACTATGAAGAACTCAATAGAAAGCATCAAGAGTAGACTAGAAGAAGCACAGGACCACATCAGTGAGCTAGAAGACAAGATGGAAAAAAAGACCCAAATAGAGCAGCTTCTAGAAAAAAAAAATACAATGACAGTTACCAGCAACCCATCCAAGTCAGGTGCGGCCTCAGTCATGTGTGCAGGTGCCTCCAAGGCTGGCCCTGGATCCACAGCTGCCACCAGAGAGGCTGATGGAGTGGGCTGCAGCCCTCGAGGTGCCAAGGCCTCCAGCTTTTCATGTGACTCTTCACCACATGCCTCAGTGGTGAAGGCGGGGCCTAGCTCTTCTTCAACTCGCTGATGTCCCTCCAAGACCCCAGTTGAGCTCTGCAATGACAGTAACAGGCAAGCGGTCTTAAGACATCAAACCCTGCCGGCCCTAGTCACTACTGCTGCTGCACACTGGACATTCTGCTCCCGGATCAGGCCAAGCCCAGTGTCTGAACTGACCTCCTCCCAGGGGAAATGAGGGTCACCTACTAGGCTCAGGATCGACCTTGGGCAGAGTGCAACCCACACTTCACATCCACCCAGCCAACCTTGACCCAGGGTGTAAACATGGCTGGTCCACCAGGCTTCGGACCCTCCTCAGCATGTTCCTGCTCAGGCCCTTTCAATGTGAACCCAGTTGCACACACACAAACACACACACACACACACACACACACACACAAAAGGGGACAATGAGCTGCTCAGGTTGGGTCAGCGGGATAGTCTGGCCTCCATAAAACTAACCATGGCCTCCCTATGTTACCTCTCGCTCCAAATGTGGTTTGGGCGACACGGGTCTGCATGGAGCCCTGAACCAGAAGCGGCCAATGCGGAATCTTCTCTTGTCGCTGCCTCTCTTGAGGCCTTGGCTTTGGGACTCGGGGAGACCCAGGGCAGGTTCCAGAGAGGGCTCCTCATCCACATGGGGTGGGACCTCAGTCATGTCTGCAGGTGCCTCCAAGGCCGGCCCCGGCTCCACAGCTGCCACCGGAGAGGCTGATGGAGGTGGCTGCACCTCTGGAGGTGTCCCGGCCTCCAGCTCTTCATTTAACTCCACATCAGATGCCTCAGTGGGGATGGCGGGGCTCAGGTCTTCTTGGACTCCCTGATGTCCCTCTATGATCCTAGTTGAGGTCTATAATGACAGTGACGGGGAGAAACAAAATGTCCCCTGAACAGATGCACATGTTCTGAGCCTAGTCCCAGCAAAGATAGAAGGAGCGTCTCAGAGTCATGTGTGGATTTTGAGTGGGAAAGCTAAGGAGTACCAGATCTCTAAGAGAAGGTAAGGGTCTGCAGGACAGGATTTTCTGACCAAGTAGCCCGCACTGTAGCAGATACCTCTCCCGGAACTAAGGGCTCAGAGGGAAAACTACTGCATTTTACAAAGAATAGAGGATCTTAGCTGAGGCCTGAAACACCCACAACATTGGAGACCACCGAACAGCTATGAGGCCCAATCAGTTCAAAAACGTGGCTTCAAGGGACTTCTTCAATCATCCACGGAGAGGTAAGAGCTTGCCGGGAATAATGTGAGGGACCTGGGTCCCTGCTGCAGCAGCAGTGGTGGTGGTAGCAGCGGCTGCCATGGATACACAGCCAGGGTGGATCCCAACAGAGAGAATCGCATGCCTGCAAGACCCAGGGCTGGGTTTGGAATGATGTTCCCAAAAATCAAGGCTTTCATAAAAAGCCAAATGATGCAGGACAAATAGTTAAGAATCGTGACTGTCCTGTCAAAAGCAGACCCTCAGGACACCTTGGCTCAGACCCATCCTGTGTCTGGTCCAATTCATCCCCTTGTTTCTGAGTGCTATGGAAGGACTGCCCATTTTGGCATATTCTGGGAGACTGCAGGGGGAAATTGCCTTCCTAGAATCGGGGGATCAGAGCTGGAAGAGACCATGTGGGAGACAGCACCAAAGCAGCCTACCTGGACAAACCATTGAGATTGCCATAGACAAAGAAAGAAGGCTAGAGCAGCCAAAAAGATGGGGAAGTCAATCCAGAAACACTTGCCACTTAGGGGCTGAATTAGAAACTGACTTTTTTATATTAATTTTAATTAATCAAAAATCAACAGACACAAATAACTAAGAAATAGCCTACTTAAACATAAGGAATAGCTCACAAAACTGAGGTGCAGTGTAATGCAGGTACTGCCATACTGTCTGGACTGGAAAAAATGCATGCCAAATAGAATAACAGAGGAAGTGAATGACCACTACTGCACATTTTTATGCTAATCTTTCTATTTTTTATTTTACTTTCATTTTTTATATCTTTTACTGGAGAAATGAATTTTTCCTCCCTTTATTTTACCTTTTCAGTTATTACACATTTAGTTTCAAGCATCATTATTAATACTGCTATTTTGCATTTTTTCTTTCCTTTTCCTTTTTTTTCTTTTTTTTTAAGTACCATTTTATTTTCCTCATTATGTTACATTGGGATTTGTTGTCTTCTCTCTATTTTCATCTCTACTATGGCATGGTTCAACCCTATCGCAATTGGACCTTTATGCCTTAATCTCTTCCTAACCTTTACCCTTTTCGTCTCCTGTTTATCTTAACCCTTTCCTGCTTTAGTTTTTCCCTATTTTTTCTGTACACCTCCTGCTAAAATTTTCACCCTACTTATATAACTAATTTTCAATTCCCTGGTCCAAGTTCATACAAACCACTTTCTTTGCTATCTTAAAATTATTTTAAAAAAAATGTTTCCCTCTCTTTCCTTTGGTGGTTGTTTACATGAATGTTGATTATATTAAATTTTTATGCTTTTTAATGAGATTGACATGCATATTCTATTTTTGTTATTGTTTCTTAGTATTTTTTAATTGCTTTGTATGTTTATTATTTTCTTCTGTTTATCCATGTCTTGTTTGATATTAGCGAGTATTGTAGATTGTATTAATCTTCAATACTGTTGCTGGCATTTGCTGTGACCAGTGGATATTGTATTGGAATTTTCTCCACAAATATATAGTTTGTTCCCCTGTTCTCTCCTATTCTGCTTTTTGTCGCTCTCTATATCTCGTATTTTTTTTTCTATTTCCAAATTTCATTTCAACACTACATTTTTTTCCCTCTTTCTATCTCTTTATTCATCACTCATCTTTTTTGTTACTTTTCTTCTTCCTCTCCTATCCCTAATTTGTATTTATCTAGTGTTCAGCATTATCAGAGGTTATTAATATTGCAAACACATTTCAGTTCAGTGCCTTTTGTGTTATATTAGTAGTGATTTTTTTTTGTGCCTTAAATTAACACAGGATAAAGAGAACTACATAAGTAGACATTCTGAAAAGAGAGACCGTGGAAAGAAAAATAGCCCACACATGAAAGAAAATCAGGCCTCACCAGAAAAGGAAGAAAACAAGTTAGAGGCAAGCAACTTACCAGAGCAAGAATTGAGAATAATGATCATAAGATGGCTACAAAGCATGGAAGACAAACTTGGCGATATGAATAAGAAGCAAGAAGTGATGCAGATGAACCAAGAGGAAATGCAGATGAACCAAGAAGAAAGGAAAAATGACTTCACTACAATGAAGAACTCAAAAGAAAGCATTAAGAGTAGAATAGAAGAAGCAGAGGACCACATCAGTGAGCTAGAAGACAAGATGGAAAAAAATACCCAATTAGAGCAGCTTCTAAAATAAAAATACAATGAGAGTTACCAGCAACCCATCCAGGGAAGGTGGGGCCTCAGTCATGTCTGCAGGTGCCTTCAAGGCCGGCCCCAGCTCTACAGCTGCCAATGGAAAGGCTGATGGAGGGGGCTGCACCTCTGGAGGTGTGAAGGCCCCCAGCTCTTCATGTGACTCTTCACCAGGTGCCTCAGTGGTGAAGGCGGGGCCTGGGTCTTCATTGACTTGCTGATGTCCCTCTATGACCCCAGTTGAGCACTGCAATGACAGTAACAGGCAACAGGTCCAGAGACATCAAACTCTGCCAGGGTCTAGTAACTGCTGCTTCTGCACACTGCACCTTCTGCTCCCAGATCAATCCCAGCCCAGTGTCTGCACTGACCTCCTCCCAGGGGAAATGAGAGTCACCTCCAGGTCTCAGGATAAACCTTGGGCAGAGGGCTACCCAGACTCTACATCCGCACCGCCAACCTTGACCCGGGGTGTGAACATGACTGGTCCACCAGGCTTCTGACCCCTGCTAAGCCTGGTCCTGCTCAGACCTTTTCGCTATGAATCCCTCTCACACACACATACACACAGACACACACTCAAACAAAAAAAAATACTCGGAGGAGTCATGAGAGGGGTGGCCTGGCCTCCACACAAACACCCTGTGTCTTCCTATCTTACCTTTGGCTCCATCTGTGTTAAGGGCGACACGGGTCTGTGCTGAGTCCTGAAAGATTGGTGGCCAATGCAAAACCTACTCTCATCGCTGCCTCTCTTGAGGCCTTGGCTTTGGGACTCGGGGAGATCCAGGACAGGTTCCAGACAGGGCTCCTCATCCAGGGCGGGTGGGGCCACAGTCATGTCTGCAGGTGCCTCCGAGGCCGACTCCGGCTCCACAGGTGCCACCGGAGAGGCTGATGGAGGCGGCTGCACCTCTGGATTTGTCCATGCCTCAAGCTCTTCATCAGACTCCTCATCAGACGCCTCTGTCTGTACTTCAGGTGTTTCTGCAGGAGCCTCCTCTACCTCCTTGGTCGGCACTGGGTGGTGAGAGGAGAAAAGGTCGCTCACATCACTGCATTTCCTTTTGTCCCCTTCATCGGAGCCACACCCCAGGATAGAACACAGGCCAGAGTGTTCTTGAGAAGCCACCGCCCAAGAACCACCACAGGATGCCCTCCTCACTGACAGTCCAACAGGTGGGTGGTCTGAGGCTGGGGTCTGCCCTGGTAGGTTCTGGGGTGCTCCCTGTGTGCCTGGCATGGAGCCATCCCCATAAGCTCAAATGCACCTCCTCCCTCACCATTCTACTCCCACCTTCTTACCCTTTTGCTCCTCATCCTCGGGCACCAGGTAATCTGGTCCTTTGTATTTACATTGGGTATTTGGCCTCGGGTAGTTAAATGTTGGGAACCTCCTGGAGAGAATGGGCGACTCTAGGTGGGGCTTGAAAATTGGTTGCACGATGGTGCTTAAAGCTTCATACTGCCTTTGTTTCCAGGCTGGAGACCTCCAGAACATGGGATGGTCCGGAGGAGGAAACGATATCCGGTCGCTCCAGGGCCCTGGTTCTCCAGAACCACAGCTAGAGAAATGCACTTTAGGCCTGGGCTGGCCCTGGGTACTATGACCCAGCTTCCCCTCAGAGGTGGAGGCGGGGTCCGAGTCTTCATCAACTCCCTGATGTCCCTCTAAGTTACGAGTTGAGCTCTGCAATGACAGTAACAGGCAACAGGTCCAGACACATCAAACCCTGCCAGGGTCTAGTAACTGCTGCTTCTGCACACTGCACGTTCTGCTCCCAGTTCATGCCCAGCCCAGTGTCTGCACTGACCTCCTCTCAGGGGAAATGAGAGTCACCTGCAGGGCTCAGGATAGACCTTGGGCAGAGGGCTACCCAGACTCTCCATCCGCACAGCCAACCTTGACCCGGGGTGTGAACATGACTGGTCCACCAGGCTTCTGACTCCTGCTAAGCCTGTTCCTGCTCAGACCTTTTCTCTATGAACCCCTCTCACACACACATACGTACACACACACACACACAAAAAAAAACAAACAAAACAAAACAAAAAAAAACAACACTCGGTCAGTCTTGAGAGGGGTGGCCTGGCCTCCACACAAACACCCTGTGTCTTCCTGTCTTACCTCTGGCTCCATCTGTGTTAAGGACGACACGGGTCTGTGCTGAGTCCTGAAAGATTGGTGGCCATTGCAGAACCTATTCTCATCGCTGCCTCTCTTGAGGCCTTGGTTTTGGGACTCGGGGAGATCCAGGACAGGTTCCAGAGCCGGCTCCTCATCCAGGGCGGGAGGGGCGACAGTCACGTCTGCACGTGCCTCCGAGGCCTACTCCGGCTCCACAGCTGCCACAGGGGAGGCTGATGGAGGTGGCTGCACCTCTGGAGGTGTCCATGCCTCAAGCTCTTCATCACACACCTCTGTCTGTACTTCAGGTGTTTCTGCAGGAGCCTCCTCTACCTCCTGGGTCGGCACTGGGTGGTGAGAGGAGAAAAGTTCACTCACATCACTGCATTTCCTTTTGTCCCCTTCACCGGAGGCTCCCCCCCCCTCCCCCGCCCCAGGATAGAACACAGGCCAGAGTCTTCCAGAGAAGCCACAGCCCAGGACCTACCACAGGCGCCCTCCTCACTCACAGTCCAACAGCTCGGTGGTCTGAGGCTGGGGTCTGCCCTGGCTAGGCTCTGGGGTGCTCCCTGTGTGCCTGGCACGGAGCCATCCCCACAAGCTCACATGCAACTCCTCCCTCACCATTCTATTCCTGAGTTCTTACCCTTTGGCTCCTCATCCTCGGGAACCAGGTAATCAGGTCCTTTGTATTTACATTTGTTATTTGGCTTCGGATAGTTAAATGTTGGGACCCTCCTGAAGTGAATGGGCCACTCCAGGAGGGGATTGAAAATTGGTTCCACAATGGCGCGTAAAGCTTCATACTGCTTTTGTTTCCATTCTGGAGGCCTCCAGAACATGGGATGGTTCAGAGGAGGAAACGATCTCTGGCCGCTCGAGGGCCCTGGTTCTCCAGAAGCACAGCTGGCGAAATGCACTTTAGGCCTGCGCTGGCCCTGGGTACTATGACCCACCTTCCCCTGCGTGGTGGAGGCGGGGTCCGAGTCTTCATGGACTCCCTGATGTCCCTCTAAGTTCCGAGTTGAGCTCTGCAATGACAGTAACTAGCAACAGGTCCAGAGACCACAAACCCTGTCAGGCCCTAGTCACTGCTGCTTGTGCCAACTGGACCTTCTGCTCCCAGATCAGGCCCAGCCCAGTGTCTGCACAGACCTCCTCCCAGTGGAAATGAGGGTCACCTCCAGGGCTCAGGATAGACCTTGGGCAGAGGGCGACCCAGACTCTCCATCAACAGAGCCAACCTTAACCTGGGGTGTGACCGTGACTGGTCCACCTGGCTTCTGACCCTCCTCAGTCTGTTCCTGCTCAGGCCTTTTCTCTATGAACCCCTCTCACACACACATGCACACACACACCTACACACACACACACACACACACACACACACACACACACACAAACACACAAACACACAAAGACACTCGGAGAGGACATTAGAGGGTTGGAGTGGCCTCCACACAAACACCCTGTGTCTTCCTGTCTTACCTCTGGCTCCATCTGTGTTAAGGGCGACACGGGTCTGTGCTGAGTCCTTAAAGATTGGGGGCCAATGCAGAACCTACTCACATTGCTGCCTCTCTTGAGGCCTTGGTTTTGAGACTCGGGGAGATCCAGGCCAGGTTCCAGAGAGGGCTCCTCATCCAGGGCAGATGGGGCCTCAGTCATGTATGCAGGTGCCTCCAAGGCGGGCCCCGGGTCCACAGCTGCCACCTGAGAGGCTGATGGAGGTGGCTACACCTCTGGAGGTGTCCAGGCCTCCAGTTCTTCATCTAACTCCACATCAGATGCCTCAGTGGGAATGGCGGGGCCCTGGTCTTCTTGGACTGGCTGATGTCCCTCTGTGATCTGTGTTGAGCTCTATAATGACAGTGACAGGCAGAGACAAATTGTCGCCTTAACAGTTGGACCTGTTCTGAGCGTGGTCCCAGAGCAGATACAAGGATTGCCTGAGAGTCGCTTGGGGATTTTGAATGGGCAAACTAAGGAGTAGCAGCAATCTAAAAGAAGGTAATGATCTACTGGATGAAATTTTCTGACCAATTAGCCTGCACTGTAGCAGAGACTTCTCCTAGACCTATGGCCTCAGAGGGAAAACTGCATTTTACAAAGAAAAGAGGATCTTATCTGAGGCCTGAAATACACACAACAGTGGGGACCACCAAACAGCTGTGAGGCCCAATCAGCACAAAAACGTGCCTTCAAGGGAATTCTTCATTCACCCACTGAAAGGTCAGAGCTTGCAGGGAATAACATGAGGGACCTGGGTCCCTGCTGCAACAGCAGTGGTGGTGGCAGCAGCGGCTGCCATGGATACACAGCCAGGGTGGATCCCAACAGAGAGAATAGCATGCCTGCAAGACACAGGGCTGGGTTTAGCGTGATCTTCCCAAAAATCAGGGCTTTCTTGAAAAGCCAAAGGATGCGGGACAAATAGTTAAGAATCGTGACTGTCCCGCCAAAAGCAGAACTTGAGGACACCTCAGAGCAGACCCATCCTGCGCCTGGTCCCCTTCATCTCCTTGTTTCTGAGTGCTAGGGAAGGACTGCCCATTTTGGCATATTCTGGGAGACTGCAGCGGGAAATTGCCTTCCTAGAATTGGGGGATCAGAGCTGGAAGAGACCATCTGGGGGACAGCATTTAAGCAGCCTACCTGGACAAACCATAGAGCGTGCAATAGAAAAAGAAAGAAAGCTAGAGCTGCCAAAAAGTTAGGGAAGTCAATCCAGAAACACTTGCCACCTAGGGGCAGAATTAGAAACTGACTTTTTTTATATGACTTTTAATCAATCAAAAATCAACAGACACAAATAACCAAGAAATAGCCTACTTAAACATAAGGACTAGCTCACAAAACTGAGGTGCAGTGGAATGCAGGTACTGCCATATTGTCTGGACTGAAAAAAATGCTTGCCAAATAGAATAACAGAGGAAGTGAATGACCACTACTGCACATTTTTATGCTAATCTTTCTATTTTTTATTTTATTTTCATTTTTTATATCTTTTCCAGGAGAAATGAATTTTTCCTGCCTTTATTTTACCTTTTCAATTATTACACTTTTAGTTTCAAGCATCGTTATTAATACTGCTATTTTGCATTTTTTCTTTCCTTTTACTGTTTTTTTTTTAAGTACCATTTTATTTTCCTCATTATGTTATATTGGGATTAGTTGTCTTCTCTCTATTTTCATCACTACTAAGGCATGGTTCAACCCTATTGCAACTGGACCTTTATGCCTTAATCTCTTCCTAACCTTTCCCCTTTTCGTTTTTTGTTTATCTTAACCCTTTCCTGCTTTAGTTTTTCCCTATTTTTTCTGTACACCTCCTGCTAAAATTTTCACACTACTTATATAACTAATTTTCAATTCCCTGGTCCAAGTTCATACAAACCACTTTCTTTGCTATCTTAAAATTATTTTAAAAAAATGTTTCCCTCTATTTCCTTTGGTGGTTATTTACATGAATGTTGATTATATTAAATTTTTATGCTTTTTAATGAGATTGAAATGCATATTCTTTTTTTGTTATTGTTTCTTAGCATTTTTTAATTGCTTTGTATGTTTATTATTTTCTTCTGTTTATCCATGTCTTGCTTGATATTAGTGAGTATTGTAGTTTGTATTAATCTTCAAGTACTGTTGCTGGCATTTGCTGTGATCAGTGGTTGTTGTATTGGAATTTTCTCCACAAATATATAGTTTGTTCCCCTGTTCTCTCCTATTCTGCTTTTTGTCTCACTCTATATCTCATATTTTTTTCTATTTCCAAATTTCATTTCAACACTACATTTTTTTCCTTCTTTCTATCTCTTTATTCATCACTCATCTTTTTTGTTACTTTTCTTCTTCCTCTCCTATCCCCTAATTTGTATTTCTCTAGTGTTCAGCATTATCAGAGGTTATTAATATTGCAAACTCATTTCAGTTCAGTGCCCTTTGTATTATATTAATAGTGATTTTTTTTTGTGCCTTAAATTAACACAGGATAAAGAGAACTACATAAGTAGACATCCTGAAAAGAGAGACCGTGGAAAGAAAAATAGCCCACACATGAAAGAAAATCAGGCCTCACCAGAAAAGGAAGAAAACAAGTTAGAGGCAAGCAACTTACCAGAGCAAGAATTGAGAATAATGATCATAAGATGGCTACAAAGCATGGAAGACAAACTTGGCGATATGAATAAGAAGCAAGAAGTGATGTAGATGAACCAAGAGGAAATGCAGATGAACCAAGAAGAAATGAAAAATGACTCCACTACTGTGAAGAACTCAATAGAAAGCATTAAGAGTAGAATAGAAGAAGCAGAGGACCACATCAGTGAGCTAGAAGACAAGATGGAAAAAAATACCCAATTAGAGCAGCTTCTAAAATAAAAATACAATGAGAATTACCAGCAACCCATCCAGGGAAGGTGGGGCCTCAGTCATGTCTGCAGGTGCCTCCAAGGCCGGCCCCAGCTCTACAGCTGCCAATCGAGAGGCTGATGGAGGGGGCTGCACCTCTGGAGGTGTGAAGGCCCCCAGCTCTTCAAGTGACTCTTCACCAGGTGCCTCAGTGGTGAAGGCGGGGCCTGGGTCTTCATTGACTTGCTGATGTCCCTCTATGACACCAGTTGAGCTCTGCAATGACAGTAACAAGCAACAGGTCCAGAGACATCAAACCCTGCCAGGGTCTAGTAACTGCTGCTTCTGCACACTGCACCTTCTGATCCCAGATCAGGCCCAGCCCAGTGTCTGCACTGACCTCCTCCCAGGAGAAATGAGAATCACCTCCAGGTCTCAGGATAAACCTTGGGCAGAGGGCTACCCAGACTCTCCATCCGCACAGCCAACCTTGACCCGGGGTGTGAACATGACTGGTCCACCAGGCTTCTGACTCCTGCTAAGCCTGTTCCTGCTCAGACTTTTCTCTATGAACCCCTCTCACACACTCATACACTCACACACACACTCAAACAAAAAAAATACTCGGAGGAGTCATGAGAGAGGTGGCCTGGCCTCCACACAAACACCCTGTGTCTTCCTGTCTTACCTCTGGCTCCATCTGTGTTAAGGGCAACACGGGACTCTGCTGAGTCCTGAAAGATTGGTGGTCAATGCAGAACCTAATATCATCGCTGTCTCTCTTGAGGCCTTGGTTTTTGGACTCCGGGAGATCCAGGACAGGTTCCAGACAGGGCTCCTCATCTAGGGCGGGTGGGGACACAGTCAAGTCTGCAGGTGCCTCCAAGGCCGACTTCGGCTCCATAGCTGCCACGGGGGAGGCTGATGGAGGTGGCTGCACCTCTGAAGGTGTCCATGCCTCAAGCTCTTCATCAGACTCCTTATCAGACGCCTCTGTCTGTACTTCAGGTGTTTCTGCAGGAGCCTCCTCTACTTCCTGGGTCGGCACTGGGTGGTGAGAGGAGAAAAGGTCACTCACATCACTGCATTTCCTTTTGTCCCCTTCATCGAAGCCACACTCCAGGATAGAACACAGGCCAGAGTGTTCTTGAAAAGCCACCGCCCAGGACCCACCACAGGATGCCCTCCTCACTGACAGTCCAACAGGTGGGTGGTCTGAGGCTGGGGTCTGCCCTGGCTAGGCTCTGGGGTGCTCCTTGTGTACCTGGCATGGAGCCATCCCCATAAGCTCACATGCACCTCCTCCCTTACCATTCTACTCCCATGTTCTTACCCTTTTGCTCCACATCCTCGGGAACCAGGTAATCTGGTCCTTTGTATTTACATTGGGTATTTGGCCTCGTGTAGTTAACTGTTGGGAACCTCCTGGAGACAATGGGCGACTCAAGGTGGGGCTTGAAAATTGGTTGCACGATGGTGCTTAAAGCTTCATACTGCCTTTGTTTCCAGGCTGGAGACCTCCAGAACATGGGATGGTCCGGAGGAGGAAACGATATCTGGCCGCTCGAGGGCCCTGGTTCTCCAGAACCACAGCTGGTGAAATGCACTTTAGGCCTGGGCTGGCCCTGGGTACTATGACCCAGCTTCCCCTCAGTGGTGGAGGCGGGGCCCGAGTCTTCATTCACTCCCTGATGTCCCTCTAAGATCCGAGTTGAGCTCTGCAATGACAGTAACCAGCAACCGGTCCAGAGACCACAAACCCTGTCAGGCCCTAGTCACTGCTGCTTGTGCCCACTGGACCTTCTGCTCCCAGATCAGGCCCAGCCCAGTGTCTGCACAGACCTCCTCCCAGGGGAAATGAGGGTCACCTCCAGGGCTCAGGATAGACCTTGGGCAGAGGGCTACCCAAACTCTCCATCCACAGAGCCAACCTTAACCTGGGTTGTGAACCTGACTGGTCCACCAGGCTTCTGACACTCCTCAGTCTGTTCCTGCTCAGGCCTTTTCTCTATGAACCCCTCTCTCACGGACATGCACACACACACCTACACACACACACACACACACACACACACACACAAACACACAAAGACACTCGGAGAGGACATTAGAGGGTTGGAGTGGCCTCCACACCACCACCCTGTGTCTTCCTGTCTTACCTCTGGCTCCATCTGTGTTAAGGGCGACACGGGTCTGTGCTGAATTTTTAAAGATTGGGGGCCAATGCAGAACCTACTCTCCTCGCTGCCTCTCCTGAGGCCTTGGTTTTGGGACTCGGGGAGATCCAGGACAGGTTCCAGACAGGGCAACTCATCCAGGGTGGGCAGGGCCTCAGTCATGTCTGCAGGTGCCTCCGAGGCCGACTCCGGCTCCACAGCTGCCACCGAAGAGCCTGGTGGATATGGCGGCATCTCTGGAGGTGTCCATGCCTCCAGCTCTTCATTTAACTCCAAATCAGATGCCTCAGTGGGAAAGTCGGGGCCCAGGTCTTCTTGGTCTGGCCAATGTCCCTCTGTGATCCTTGTTGAGCTCTATAATGACAGTGACAGGCAGAGACAAATTGTTCCCTTAAGAGATGGACCTGTTCTGAGCATGGTCCCAGAGCAGATAGAAGGAGTGCCTGAGAGTCGCTTGGGGATTTTGAGTGGGCAAGCAAAGGAGTAGCAGAACTCTAAGAGAAGCTAATGGTCTACTGGATGAAATATTCTGACCAAGTAGCCTGCACTGCAGCAGAGACTTCTCCTAGAGCTATGGGCTCAGAGGGAAAACTACTGCATTTTACAAAGAAAAGAGCATCTTATCTGAGGTCTGAAATACCCACAACAGTGGGGACCACCAAACAGCTGTGAGGCTCAATGGGCGCAAAAACGTGGCTTCAAGGGAATTCTTCAATCACCCACGGAAAGGTCAGAGCTTGCAGGGAATAATGTGAGGGACCTGGGTCCCTGCTGCAGCAGCAGTGGTGGTGGCAGCAGCGGCTGCCATGGATACACAGCCAGGGTGGATCCCAACAGAGAGAATCGCATGCCTGCAAGACCCAGGGCTGGGTTTGGCGTGATCTTCCCAAAAATCAGGGCTTTCATAAAAAGCCAAAGGATGCGGGACAAATAGTTAAGAATCGTGACTGTCCCGCCAAAAGCAGAACATCAGGACACCTCAGAGCAGACCCATCCTTACCTGGTCACCTTCATCTCCTTGTTTCTGACTAGTAGGGAAGGACTGCCCAGTTTGGCATATTCTGGGAGTCTGCAGGGAGAAATTGCCTTCCTAGAATGGGGGGTCAGAGCTGGAAGAGACCATCTGGGAGACAGCACCAAAGTAGCCTTCCTGGACAAACCATAGAGCGTGCCATAGAAAAAGAAAGAAGGCTAGAGCAGCCAAAAAGACAGGGAAGACAATCCAGAAACACTTTCCACGTAGGGGCTGAATTAGAAACTGACTTTTTTTATATATTACGTTTAATTCATCAAAAATCAACAGACACAAATAACTAAGAAATAGACTACTTATAATTATGGACTACCTCAAAAAAACTGAGGTGCAGTGGAACGCAGGTAACTACCATACTGTGTGGAATGAGAAACATGCGTGCCAAATAGATTAACAGAGGAAGTAAATGACCACTACTGCACATTTTTCATGCTAATCTTACTATTTTTTATTTTATTTTCATTTTTTATATATTTTACTGAAAAAATAATTTTTTCTTTTTTCCTCACTTTATTTTACCTTTTGAATTATCACAATCTTCGGTTTCAATTGTTATTATTAACACTGTTACTTTCATTTTTTGTGTCCTTTTTTTTTAAAGTATCACATTATTTTCTCTTTATTTTACATTAAGATTAGTCATCTTCTTTCTATTGTCATCTCTAGTATAGCATGTTTCAACCCTATATCAACGCGACCTTTCTGCCATCACTCTCTTCCTAACCTTTCCCCTTTTTGTCTCCTGTTTATCTTAATGCTTTCCTGCTTTAGTTTTTCCCTATTCTTTCTGTACACCAGCTGCTAAAATTTTCACCCTACTCATATAACTAATTTCCAATCCTCTTTTCGAAGTGGATACATACAACTCTATTTGCTATCTTAACTATTTTAAAAAAAACCGTTTTCCTCTCTGTCCTTTGGTGATTGTTTGCGTGAATGTTGATTATAAAGAATTTATATAATTTTTAATGAGATTGATATGCTTATTCTTTCCTTGTTATTGTTGCTTAGTATTTTTTAATTGCTTTCTATGTTATTTTATTCTGTTTATCCATTTCTTGCTTGATTTTAGTGGGTATAGTAGTTTGTATTAATCTTCAAGTACTATTGCTGGCATTTCTTGTGATCAATGGTGGCTCTATTGGAAGTTTCTCCACAAATATATAGTATGTTCCCCTTTTCTCTCTTATTATGCTTCCTCTCTCTCCCCCTCTCTCTCTCTCTCTCTCTCTCTCTCTCTCTCTCTCCCTCTCTCTCTCTCCCCCTCTCTCCTTTTTCTTTTTTGCATTTCCAAATTTAATTTCGACAATACTTTTTTTTTCCTTTTTTCTATCTCTATATTCATCATGCATCTTTTTTGTTACTTTTCTTCTTTCTCTCCTAACCCGTAATTTGTCTTTCTCTAGTGGACAGCTTTATTAGAGATTATTAATATGGCATATAAATTTCAGTTCAGTTCCTTTTGTGTTGTACTGTTAGTATTTTATTTTGTCCCTTAAATTGAAACAGGAGAAAGACAACTACATAAGCAGACATCCTGAAAAGAGAGACTATGGAGACACAAACAAATAGCCCACACATGAAAGAAAAGCAGGCATCACCAGAAAAGGAAGTAAACAAGTTAGAAACAAGCAACCTACAAGAGCAAGAATTGAGAATAATGATCATAAGATGGCTAAAAAGCATGGAAGACAAATTTGACAATATGAATGAGAACCAGGAGCAAATGAAGATGAACCAAGAAGAAATGAAAATGACTTCACCTCTATAAAGAACTCAATAGAAAGCATCAAGTGTATACTAGAAGGAGAAAAGGTCACATCAGTGAGATAGAAGATGAGATGGAAAAAAATATCCAATTAGAGCAGCTTCTGGAATAAAAATGCAATGAAAGTTACCAGCAACCCATCAAGATCAGGTGCTGCCTCAGTCATGTGTGCAGGTGCCTCCAAGGCTGGCCCCGGCTCCACAGCTGCCACCAGAGAGGCTGATGGAGTGGGCTGCAGCCCTCGAGGTACCAAGGCCTCCAGCTCTTCATGTGACTCTTCACCAGAGGCCTCAGTGGTGAAGGCGAGGCCTGGCTCTTCATCAACTCGCTGATGTCCCTCCATGTCTCGAGTTGAGCTCTGCAATGACAGTAACAGGCTACCGGTCCAAAGACAACAAACCCTGCCGGCCCTAGTCACTACTGCTGCTGCACACTGGACATTCTGCTCCCGGATCAGGCTCAGCCCAGAGTCTGCACAGACCTCCTCCCAGGGGAAATGAGGGTCACCTATAAGGCTCAGGATCGACCTTGGGCAGAGTGCAACCCTCACTTCACATCCACCCAGCCACCTTGACTCAGGGTGTGAATATGACTGGTCCACTAGGCTTCGGACCCTCCTCAGCATGTTCCTGCTCAGGCCCTTTCAATGTGAACCCACTTGCGCATACACACACACACACACACACACACACACACACACACACACAAAAGGGGACATCGAGCTGCTCAGGTTGGGTCAGCGGGATAGTCTGGCCTCCATAAAACCAACCAGGGCCTCCCTATGTTACCTCTGGTTCCAACTGTGTTTTGGGCCACACGGGTCTGCACGGAGCCCTGAGCTAGAAGCGGCCAATTCGGACACTTCTCTCATCACTGCCTACCTTGAGGCCTTGGCTTTGGGACTCGGGGAGACCCAGGGCAGGTTCCAGAGCGGGCTCCTCATCCAGGGGGGGTGGGGCCTCAGTCATGTCTGCAGGTGCCTCCAAGGCCGGCCCTGGCTCCACAGCTGCCACTGGAGAGGCTGATGGAGGTGGCTGCACCTCTGGAGGTGTCCCGGCCTCCAGCTCTTCATTTAACTCCACATCAGACGCCTCAGTGTGGAAGGCAGGGCCCAGATCATCTTTGACTCCCTGATGTCCCTCTATGATCCTAGTTGAGCTCTATAATGACAGTGACCGGGAGAAACAAAATGTCCCCTGAACAGATGCATATGTTCTGAGCCTAGTCCCTGCAAAGATAGAAGGAGCGTCTCAGAGTCATGTGTGGATTTTGAGTGGGAAAGCTAAGGAGTAGCAGAACACTAGAAGAAGGTAAGGGTCTGCAGGACAGGATTTTCTGACCAAGCAGCCCGCACTGCAGCAGAGACCTCTCCCAGAGCTAAGGAATCAGAGGGAAAACTACTGCACTTTACAAAGAAAAGAGGATCTTATCTGAGGCCTGAAAAACCTACAACAGTGGAGACCACCGAACAGCTGTCAAGGCCAATGGGCAAAAAACCGTGACTTCAAGGGAATTCTTCAATCACCCACGGAGAGGTCAGAGCTTGCAGGGAATAACGTGAGGGACCTCAGTCCCTGCTGCAGCAGCAGTGGTGGTGGCAGCAGCGGCTGCCATAGATACACAGCCAGGGTGGATCCCAACAGAGAGAATCGCATGCCTGCAAGATCCAGGGCTGGGTTTGGCGTGATTTCCCAAAAATCAGGGCTTTCTTAAAAAGCCAAAGGATGCGGGTCAAATAGTTAAAAATCGTGACTGTCCCACCAAAGGGATAACATCAGAACACCTTGGCGAAGACCCATCCTGTGCCTGGTCTCTTTCATCCCCTTATGTCTGAGTACTAGGGAAGGACTGGCCAGTTTAGCATATTCTGGGAGACTGCAGGGGGAGATTGCCTTCCTTGAATCGGGGGATCAGAGCTGGAAGAGACCATCTGGGAGACAGCACCAAAGCAGTCTACCTGGACAAACCATAGAGCTTGCCATAGACAAAGAAAGAAGGCTAGAGCAGCCAAAAAGACGGGGAAGTCAATCCAGAAACACTTGCCACCTAGAGGCTGAATTAGAAACTGACTTTTTTTATATGACTTTTAATTAATCAAAAATCAACAGACAAAAATAACTAAGAAATAGCCTCCTTAAAATTAAGGACTAGCTTACAAAACTGAGGTGCAGTGGAACGCAGGGAACTGCAATACTGTCTGGACTGAAAAAAAAAAATGCCAAATAGAATAACAGAAGAAGTGAATGACCACTACTGGACATTTTTTATGCTAATCTTTCTATTTTTCATTATATTTTCAGTTTTTATATGATTTACTGAAGAAATGTTTCCTTTTTTCCTCACTTGATTTTAGCTTTTCAATTATTACAGTCTTTAGTTTCAATCAATATTAGTAATACTACTATTTTGCATTTTTTTTGTTTCCCTTTCTTTTTTTTTCTTTTTTTAAGTATCACTTTATTTTCTCTTTATTTTACATTGGGATTAGTCGTCTTCTTTTTATTTTCATCTCTAGTATAGCATGTTTCAACCCTATATCAACTCCACTTTCAGCCATCACTCTCTTTCTAACCTTTCCCCTTTTTGTCTCCTATTTATCTTAATGCTTTATTGCTTTAGTTTTTCCCTATTCTGTCTGTATACCCCCTGCTAAAAATTTTACCCCACTTATATAACTAATTTCCAATCTCCTGTTCCAAGTGTATACATACCACTCTATTTGCTATCTTAACTATTTAAAAAAACACACACACACTGTTTTCCTCTCTGTCCTTTGGTGGTTGTTTGTGTGAATGTTGATTATATTGAATTTATATAATTTTTAACTAGATTGGTATGCTTATTCTTTTTTGTTATTGTTGCTTAGTATTTTTTAATTGCTTTCTATGTTTGATATTTTCTCTGTTTATCCATGTCTTGCTTGATTTTAGCGGGTATTGTAGTTTGTATTAATCTTCATGTACTGTTGCTGGCATTTGCTGGGATCAGTGGTTGTTGTATTGGAATTTTCTCACAGATATATACTTTGTGCCCCTTTTCTGTCTTATTCTGCTCTTTCTCTCTCTCCCTCTCTCTATCTCTCTCGCTCTCTCTCCTTTTCCTTTTTCTAATTTCCCAATTTAATTTTGACAATACTTTTTTCCCTTTTATCTATCTCTTTATTTATCATTCATCTTTTTTGTTACTTTTCTTCTTTCTCTCCTATCCCCTAATTGGACTTTCTCTAATGGTCAGCTTTATTAGAGGTTATTAATATCACATATACTTTTCAGTTCAGTGCCTTTTGTGTTGTACTGGTAGTGTTTTATTTTGTGCCTTAAATTAACACAGGAGAAAGAGAACTACATAAGCAGACATCCTGAAAAGAGAGAACGTGGAGAGACATAGAAATAGCCCCCACATGAAAAAAAAGCAAACATCACCAGAAAAGGAGGTAATCAAGTTAGAGGCAAGGAACCTACCAGCGCAAGAATTGAGAATAATTATTATAAGATGGCTAAAAAGCATGGAATACAAATTTGACCATACGAATGAGAACCAAGAGCAAATGAAGATGAACCAAGAAGAAATGAAAAATGACTTCACTTCTATGAAGAACTCCATAGAAAGCATCAAGAGTAGACTAGAAGGAGCAGAGGACGCATCAGTGAGATAGAAGACAAGATGGAAAAAATATCCAATTAGAACAGCTTCTGGGGAAAAAATGCAATGACAGTTACCAGCAACCCGTCCAAGTCAGGTGTGGCCTCAGTCATGTGTGAAGGTGTCTCCAAGGCAGGCCCCGGCTCCACAGCTGCCACCAGAGAGGCTGATGGAGGGGGCTGTACCCCTGGAGGTGCCAAGGCCTCCAGCTCTTCATGTGACTCTTCACCAGATGCCTCAGTGGTGAAGGCGGGGCCTGGCACTTCATGGACTCGTTGATGTCCCTCCATGTCTCGAGTTGAGTTCTGCAATGACAGTAACAGGCAACCGGTCCAAAGACATCAAACACTGCCAGGCCCTAGTCACTACTGCTGCTGCACACTGGACATTCTGTTCCTGAATCAGGCCCAGTCCAGAGTCTCACAGACCTCCTCCCAGGAGAAATGAGGGTCGCCTACAAGACTCTGGAACGACCTTGGGCAGAGGGCTACCCACACTTCACATCCACCCAGCCAACCTTGACCCAGGGTGTAAACATGGCTGGTCTACCAGGCTGCGGACCCTCCTCAGCATGTTCCTGCTCAGGCCCTTTCAATGTGAACCCAGTTGCACACACACACACACACACACACACACACACACACACACACAAAAGGGGACATCGAGCTGCTCAGGTTGAGTCAGCGGGATAGTCTGGCCTCCATAAAACCAACCAGGGCCTCCCTATGTTACCTCTGGCTCCAAATGTGTTTTGGGCGACACGGGTCTGCACGGAGCCCTGAATCAGAAGCGGCCAATGAAGAATCTTCTCTCATCGCTGCCTACCTTGAGGCCTTCGCTTTGGGACTCGGGGAGACCCAGGGCAGGTTCCAGAGAGGGCTCCTCATCCAGGGGGGGTGGGGCCTCAGTCATGTCTGCAGGTGCCTCCAAGGCCGGCCCCTGCTCCACAGCTGCCACCGGAGAGGCTGATGGAGGTGGCTGCACCTCTGGAGGTGTCCCGGCCTCCAGCTCTTCATTTAACTCCACATCAGATGCCTCAGTGGGGAAGGCGTGGCCCAGATCTTCTTCGACTCCCTCATGTCCCTCTATGATCCCAGTTGAGCTCTATAATGACAGTGACCGGGAGAGACAAAATGTCCCCTGAACGGAGGCACCTGTTCTGAGGCTAGTCCCAAATCGGATAGAAGGAGCGTCTCAGAGTCACTTAGGGATTTTGAGTGGGCAAGCTAATTAGTAGTAGAACTCTAAGAGAAGGTAAGGGTCTGCAGGACAGGATTTTCTGACCAAGCAGCCCGCACTGCTGCAGAGACCTCCCCCGGAGCTAAGGGCTCAGAGGGAAAACTACTGCATTTTACAAAGAAAAGAGGATCTTATCTGAGGCCTGAAACACCCACAACAGTGGAGACCACCAAACAGCTGTGAGGCCCAATCGTTGCAAAAACTTGGTTTCAACGGAATTCTTCAATCACCCTCGGAAAGGTCAGAGTTTGCAGGGAATAATGTGAGGGACCTGGGTCCCTGCTGCAGCAGCAGTGGTGGTGGCAGCAGCGGCTGCCATGGATACACAGCCAGGGTGGATCTTAACAGAGTGATTCCTGTGCTGCAAGACCCTTGGGTGGGTTTTGAGTGATCTTCCCAAAAATCCAGGCTTTCTCAATAATCCAATGGATAGGGGACAATTAGTTAAGAATCGTGACTGTCCTGTCAAAATCAGAACATCAGGACACCTTGGCGAAGACCCTTCCTGTGTCTGGTCCCCTTCATCCCCTTGTTTCTGAGTACTAGGGAAGGACTGGCCAGTTTGGCATATCCTGGGAGACTGCACAGGGAAATTGCCTTCCTTAAATCAGGGGATCAGAACTGGAAGGGACCATCTGGGAGAAAGCACTAAAGCAGCATATCTGGACAAACCATAGAGCGTGCCATAGAAAAGAAAAAGGCTTGAGCAGCCAAAAAGACAGGGAAGTCAATCCAGAAACACTTGCCACCTAGGGGTAGAATTAGAAACTGACTTTTTTTATATTTCTTTTAATTAATCAAAAATCAACAGACACAAATACCTAAGAAATAGCCTACTTAAAATTAAGGACTAGCTTACAAAACTGAGGTGCCGTGGAATGCAGGAACTGCCATACTGTCTGGACTGAGAAAAATGCGTGCCAAATAGAATAACAGAGGAAGTGAATGAACACTACTGCACATTTTATGCTAATCTTTCTTTTTTTTTAATTTCATTTTCATTTTTTATATCTTTTACTGAAGAAATGAATTTTTCCTCACTTTATTTTACCTGTTCAATTATTACAATTTTAGTTTCAATCATGATTAATACTGCTATTTTGCATTTTTTCTTTCCTTTTTCTTTTTTTTAAGTACCATTTTATTTTCTCTTTATTTTACATTGGGATTAGTCGTCTTCTTTCCATTTTCATCTCTACTATGGCATGGTTCGACCCTATCTCAACTGGACCTTATGCCTTCACTCTTTTCCTAACTTTTCCCCTTTTTGTCTCCTGTTTATCTTAACATTTTCCTGCTTTAGTTTTTCCCTATTTTTTCTGTACACCCCTGATAAAATTTTCACCCGACTTAAATAACTAATTTTCAATTCCCTCGTCCAAGTTCATAGAAACCACTATGTTTGCAATCTTAACTATTAAAAAAAAACTGTTTTCCTCTCTGTCCTTTGGTGGTTGTTTGCATGAATGTTGATTATATTGAATATTTATGCTTTTTAATGAGATTGATATGCTTATTCTTTTGTTGTTATTGTTTCTTAGTATTTTTAATTGCTTTGTATGTTTATTATTTTCTTCTGTTTATCCATGTCTTGCTTGATATTAGTGGGTATTGTAGTTTGTATTAATCTTCAAGTACTGTTGCACACATTTGCTGCGATCAGTAGTTGTTGTATTGTAATTTTTTCCACAGATACATAGTTTGTTCCCCTTTTCTCTCTTATTCTGCTTTTTGTCTCTCTCTATCCCTCCTTTTTTTTTCCTATTTCCAAATTGAATTTCAACACTACTTTTTTTTCCTTCTTTCTATCTCTTTATTCATCACTCATCTTTTTTGTTACTTTCCTTCTTTCTCTTCTATCCCCTAATTTGTCTTTCTCTAGAGGTTAGAATTACTAGAGGTTATTAATATCGCAAATACATTTCAGTTCAGTGACTTTTGTTTTGTACTAGTAGTGTTTTTTTTTTTTTGTGTGTGCCTTAAATTAACACAGGAGAATGACAAATACATAAGCAGACATCCTGAAAAGAGAGACCACGGAGAGACAAAGAAATAGCTTGCACATGAAAGAAAAGCAGGCATCACCAGAAAAGGAAGTAAACAAGTTAGAGACAAGCAACCTACCGGAGGAAGAATTGAGAATAATGATCATAAGATGGCTAAAAAGCATGGAAGACAAATTTGACGAGATGAATAAGAACCAAGAGGTGATGAAGATGAACCAAGAGGAAATGAAGATGAACCAAGAAGTAATGAAAAATGACTTTACTACTATGAAGAACTCAATAGAAAGCTTTAAGGGTAGACTAGAAGAAGCAGAGGACTGCACCAGTGAGCTAGAAAACAAGATGGAAAAAAATACCCAATTAGAGCAGCTTCTCAGAAAAAAAAATACAATGACAGTTACCAGTAACCCATCCAGGGAAGGTGGGGCCTCAGTCATGTCTGCAGGTGCCTCTAAGGCCTGCCCCAGCTCCACATCTGCCACTGGAGAGGCTGATGGAGGTGGCTGCACCTCTGGAGGTGTCCATGCCTCAAGCTCTTCATCAGACTCCTCATCAGACGCCTCTGTCTGGCCTTCAGGTGTTTCTGCAGGAGGCTCCTCCACCTTCTGGGTTGGCACTGGGTTGTGAGAGGAGAAAATATCACTCACATCACTGCATTTCCTTTTGTCCAGTTCCCCGGAGCCCCACCCCCAGGATAGAACCCAGGCCAGAGTCTTCCTGAGAAGCCACAGCCCAGGACCCACCACAGGACGCCCTCCTCGCTGACATTCCAGCAAGTGGGTGGTCTGAGGCTGGGCTCTGCCCTGGCTAGGCTCTGGGGTGCTCCCTGTGTGCCTGGCACTGAGCCCTCCCCATAAGCTCACATGCACCTCCTCCCTCACCATTCTCCTCCCACCTTCTTACCCTTTAGCTCGTTGTCCTCAGGCACCAGGTAATCTGGTCCTTTGTATTTACCATGGGTTTTTGGCATCAAGTAGTTAAATGCTGGGAACCTCCTGGAGACCTTGGGCGACTCCAGAAAGGGCTTGAAAATTGGATTCAGCATAGAGCTTAAAACTCTATCCTTCTTTTGTTTCCAGGTTGGAGACCTCCCGAACCTGGTTTGCTTCTGAGCAGAAGGCGATATTTGGCCACTCGAGGGCCCTGGTTCTCCAGAACCACAGCTGGCGAAATGCACTTTAAGCCTGCACTTGCCCTGGGTACTATGACCCAGCTGGCCCTCGGTGGTGGAGGCGGGGCCCGAGTCTTCATCGACTCCCTGATGTTCCTCTAAGACCCGAGTTGAGCTCTGCAATGACAGTAACCAGCAACCGGTCCAGAGACCACAAACCCTGCCAGGCCCTAGTCGCTGCTGCTTCTGCCCACTGGACCTTCTGCTCCCAGATCAGGCCCAGCCCAGTGTCTGCACAGACCTCCTCCCAGGGGAAATGAGGGTCACCTCCAGGGCTCAGGATAGACCTCGGACAGAGGGCTACCCACACTTCAGGTCCACCCAGCCAGCCTTGACCTGGGGTGTGAAAGTATCTGGCCTCTGACCCTCCTCAGCCTGTTCCTGCTGAGGCTCTTTCTCTATGAACCACACACACAGGGAGGGGCCATCGTGCTGCTCAGGTGGGGTCAGAGGGGTGACCCGGCCCTCACACAACCACCCTGGGCCTCCCTGTCTTACCTCTGGCTCCAACTGTGTTGAGGGCGACACGGGTCTGTGCTGCGTCCTGAACCATTTTCGGGCACTGCGGAACCTACTCTTAATCCTGCCTTTCTTGAGGCCTTGGCTTTGGGACTTGGGGAGACACAGGGCTGGTTCCAGGGAGGGCTCCTCATCCATACTGGGTGGGGCCTCGGTCTTGTCTGCAGGTGTCTCACAGGCAGGCCCCGGCTCCACAGCTACCACAGGAGAGGCTGATGGCGGTGTCTGCACCTCTGGAGGTGCCCACGCATCCGGCTCTTCATCAAACGCCTCATCAGATGCCTCTGTGTGGACCTCAGGTGTTTCTGCAGGAGCCTCCTCCGCCTCCTGGGCCGGTGCTGGGTTGGGAGAGGAGAAAAGATCGCCCACATGCCTGCATTCCCTTGTGCCCACTTCACCCCCTCCACCTCCCAGGATAGAACACAGGCCAGAGCCTTCTAGAGAAGCCACAGCCCAGGACCCACCACAGGATGCCCTCCTCGCTGACAGTCCAGCAGGTGGGTGGTCTGAGGCTGGGCTCTGCCCCTGGCCAGTGTCTGGGGTGCTCCCTGTATATCTGGTGCTGAGCCCTCCCCATAAGCTTGAATGCACCTAGCCCATGCCCACCTCCTAGCCCACCCACACCTCCTCCTCCTCCTCACCCTCGGGCTCTGCCTTCTGGGGCTGCAGGTCCTCTGGCCCGGTGTGCGGGACATGGTCCTGGGGCTTCAGGTACATCGCACATTGGGAACCTCTTCTGAAAACTGGGCGACTCCAGAAAGGAGTTACGAAGTGCGATCCTTTGCTGATTGAGCGCCTTCCAAGATGGAGGTTTGCGGAACTTGATGGCCTTCTGGGGAGGACTCCATCTCTGGGCACTAAAGGGCCATGGTTTCCCAGCCCCCCTGCTGGCCGTATGAACTTGGGGCCCGCTCTGGCCCTCAGTACTATTACCCAGCTGCTCCTCAGTGGTGAAGGCGGAGCTGGGGTCTTCAACAACCCGCTGATGTTCCTCTTTGACCTGGGTTGAACTCTGCAATGACAGTGACCGGCAGCCGATTCAGAGGCCTTAAGTCCTACCTGGCCCTCATTGCTGCTGCTTCTGCCCACTGGACCTTCTGCTCCCGGATCAGGCCCAGCCCTGTGTCTGCACAGACCTCCTCCCAGGGGAAATGAGGGTCACCTCCAGGGCTCAGGACAGACCTCGGGCAGAGGGCGCCACCCACACTCCACGTCCACCCAGCCAGCCTTGACCTGGGTGCGAACATGACTGGTCCTAACAACCCAACCTATTCCTGTTCCAGGCAGGTTCTCTCCACCTGAACACCCCACCACACACACACACACACACACACACACACACACACACACACACACATGGACATCGGGCTGCTCAGGTGGGGCCAGAGTGGTGGCCTGGCCCTCACACAACCACCCTGGGCCTCCCTGTGTTACCTCGGACTCCACCTGTGTGGACGGTGACACGGGTCTGCGTGGAGTCCTCAACCAGAAGCGGCCAATTCGGAATCTTCTCTCATCGCTGCCTCTCTTGAGGCCTGGACGTCGTGACACGGGGAGACAACAAGAAAACATGGTGTCCTCTCCAGTGCCTCTATCCAATTGAGACGGGAAGGGGCAGTTATAGAATGTAGCTGCCTGGTTGCAAGGTTCCGCTGGGCTCCATGGTCAGGAAGTGAGGTCGCCCGTGGGTCCCCTATCCCGAGCATCTCCTCTGACATGAGCCACGACCTCACTTAGCAACTTTCAAACCTACAATTCATTATTATTAACTATTAGAGGCTTGGTGCACAAAATTCGTGTATGGGGAGGGGGGGTCCCTCAGCCCAGTCTGCACCCTCTTCAATCTGGGACCCCTCGATACACTCTGGGACCCCACTGGGATCGGGCCTAAATGGGCAGTCGGACATCCCTCTCACAATTCAGGTCTGCTGACTCCCAACTGCTCGGCTGCCTGCCTTCCTGATTGCCCCTACCCGCTTATGCCTGCAAGCCTGATTGATGTCTTAATTGCTCCCTTGCCAGTCTGTTTGCCCCCAACTTTTCTCCTTCGCCAGCCTGGTCACCCCTAACTGTCCCCCCTCTACAGGGTTTATTGCCCCCAACTGCCCTCCCTTGCAGGCCTGGTCCCTCCCAACTGCCCTCCCCTGCTGGCTGTCTTGTGGTGGCCATCTTGTGTCCATATGGGGGGCAGGATCTTTGACCACATGGGGGCAGCTATCTTGTGTGTTGGAGTGATGGTCAATCTGCATACTGCTCTTTTATTAGATAGGATAGAGGTCTGGTACATGGATGGGGGCTGGCTGGTTTGCCCTGAAGGGTGTCCCATATCGGGGGTTGGGGGTTCCCTTGAGGTGTGGGGCGGCCTGGGTGAGGGGCCTGTGGTTGTTTTCAGGCCAGCCACGCCCCCCAGCGACCCAAGTGGAGGTCCTGGTATCTGGAATTTATTTATCTTCTACAATTGAAATTTGTAGCCTGGAGTGGAGCCAAGCCTCCTGCTTGCTTCATGGCCACAGCCATTTCTGTTGGAATTTATGTATCTTCTATAATTGAAACTTTGTAGCCTGAAATGAAGGCCTAAGCTGGCCAGGGCTGCAGAAGCTGGTCTTCCTCCATTGCCGGGGGCAACCCTCGCCTCCTGTTCTTCCAGTTCAGTGGCTATTGCCATTTCTGTTTGAATTTATTTATCTTCTATAATTGAAACTTTGTATCCTTGAGTGGAGGCCTGGTCCCACCAGGGTGTGTGGAAAGCTTAGCTTCCTCCATTGCCAGGAAAACCCAAGCCTCCCTCCAGCTCTCTATGGCTTCAGCCATCTTGGTTGGGGTGAACTTGCATACTTGCTCTGATTTGCTGGTGGGCATGGCTGGTGGGCATAGTGGAGTGATGGCTAATTTGCGTGTTACTCTTTTATTAGATAGAATAGTCACATGCTGTACATCACATCCCCATGACATTTATTTTCTAACTGACATTTGTGTCTTTTGATTCCTTTTACACATTTTACCCTGCCCCACACTCCCTTAACTCTGGAAACCACCAGTTTGTTCTCTGTATCTATGAGCATGGCTTGTTTGTTTTAGATTCCGCATTTAAGTTAAATCATAGGGTATTTGTTTTTATCTGACTTACTTCACTTATCATAATGTCCTCAAGGAGACCCCTCCATGTTGTACCAAATGGCAAGATTCCTCTTTTTATATAATCCTCACCCCAATGCTCTATCCACTAAGCCAAACCGGCTGGGCCTTGTTTTTTTATGGCTTAATAATATTCTATTACACACACACACACACACACACACACACACACACACACACACTGGTGTATACTGCATCTTCTTTATTCATCCATTGATTGGCACTTAAGTTGTTTTTGTATCTTTTTATTATAAATAATCATGTAATGAACATGAAAGTACATGTATCTTTTGAATCATTGTCTTTGGTCGTCTTTGTATAAGTACCCAAAAGTGGAATTGCTGGTTCATATAGTAGCTTTATATTTAACAATTTGAGGAACCTCAATATTGTTTTCCACAGTGACTTCACCAATTTATATTCCCACCAGCGATGAATGATGGTTCCCTTTTCTCTTTGCAATACTTGTTATTTCTTGTCTTTTTTATGACAGCCATTCTAACAAGTGTGAGGTGATACCTCATTGTGGTTTGTATTTATCTGATCAGTGATGCTGAGCATCTTTTATGTGTTTGTTGGCTATCTGTATGTCTTCTTTTGAAAAATATCTATTCAGGTTCTCTGCTCATTTTTTAATCAATTTTTATTTTAACTTTTTGATCTTGAGTTGAATGAGTTCTCTATATACTTTGGATATTAGCCCCTTATCAGATATATAATTTGCAAATATTTCTCCTGTTTAATAGTTTGCCTTTGAATTTTGTTTATTATTTCCTTTGCTGTCTAGAAGCTTTTTCATTCGATGTATTTCTACTTGTTTATTTTTTAGTTTGTTTGTTTGTTTATTTATTTATTGGAGTCAGAGCAAAAATTCATTGCCAAGACTTATGTCAAGGAGCTTACTGCCTCCTTTCTGTTCTAGAAAGTGTATGGTTTCAGGTCTAACATTCAAGTCTTAAACCATTTTCAGTTAATTTTGTGTTCTGTGTAAGATAGTAGCCTAGTTTCATAGTTTCACAGGTGACTAGCCAGTTTTCCCAGAACTATTTGTTGAACATTCTGTCTTTACCTCATTGTATATGTTTACCTTCTTTGTCATAGATTGATCATATAAAGTATGGGTTTATTTCTGGGCTCTCTATTCCATTACATATATCTATGTGTCTTCTTTATGCCAATATCGTACTGTTTTGATCTCTATAGCCTTGTAGTATAGTTTTAGGTCAGGGAGAAAAAAGCCTTCAACTTTTTTTTTCAAGATTGCTTTGTCAATTTGGGGTCATTTGTGATTCCATACAAATTTTAGGATTGTTCTATTTTTGTGAAAAATGGCTTTGAATATTGTAAAGATTGCATTGAATCTGTATATTACTTTGGGTAGTGTAAGCATTTTAACATTATTTCTTTCAGTCCATGAGCATAAAATATCTTTCCATTTATTTATGTCATCAATTTTTTTCATCGATGTCTTATGGTTTTCAATATATAGAGCTTTCATCTTTTTGGTAAAATATATTTTTAGTTATTTTATTCTCTTTGATGCAACTGTAAATGGGATTGTTTCCTTAATTTCTTTTTATTATAGTTCATTGTTGGTGTGCAAAAATGCACCAGATTTTTATATATTGATTCTGTATTCTGCAATTTACTGATTTATTTCTAACAGTACCCAGTGGAGTCTTTAGAGTTTTCTCTATATAACATCATTTTATATGCATATAGGGACAGTTTTACTTCTTTTTTTTTCAATTTGGATGCTTCCTTTTTTTTTTCTTGCCATACTGCTCTGGTTATACCTTCCAATGCTATGTTGAATAACAGTGGTGAGTGTAAGCATCCTTATCTTGTCCCTGATCTTAGAGAAAACGCTTTCATATTTTATCTGTTGAGTCTCATGTTAGCTATGAGTTTTAAAAGGAATTCTTCAGTGCATTTTTACTTACCTTTGCACTGTAAATTAATATAGCAGAAAGGAAATTTTAATGATGATGATAACTCAAAGAGGAGTAACATGTTGGGAAACCTAGATTTGTCTCATGTGTTCCTTCCCTGAATATTTACCCTGTCTCTATGAGAAAGATGTAAGAAAACATTCCATAAGACACATAGATTTTCACTGAGACCTAGGATTGAAGCAGAGGTTTAATTGTCTCCAAAGACCAAAGTTTTCATCATGTTATACTGAAGGTAAATTTTCTCTAAGATTTTTGTGCTTAAAAGTCTGTATGTATATTGTTTGTGCACTATTTGTCATATTAAAATATCTAACTTAATCGTCAATATTTTCATAATCAATATTATTATGATAGACCATATAACATAAAGCAAAGAATCTTAAAAGTACACATTGGAAAAGATCCGTAAGTCAGCAAGTTCAACAACCAATCCATTGCTTTTCCAGCATCTGCTTAAACACTCCTACAATGTGGAACTCACTGTCTCCAGTGGCAAACAATTTCATCTTTGAACACTTAGAAACTATTATTACTAGATCTCCCTCAGGCATCTCAAACTTAAGATGCTCAAAACTTAATTCATAAAGTAGTTTCATAATTTTGTTTATAGTTAATTGGAGATCTGGGCTTGCCAGAGGAGAGTGAGTACTAAGAAAAGAAACATTATCCCATCAATAATTAACTACAGATTATATTTTAAACATCCATTCACTTTTTCATTACTAAGGCCAAGGAAAAAGGCCAGTAAAAATTGTTACCCTATCTCCTTGGGATTTCTCAAGATCATCTTGTCAGAGTTTAGTGGAACACTTGTATTAAAGGACAATTATATTAGCAGTCAAGGATCCCAGCAAGAAGCTGATGGTACATTCAAATGGAACTTGAACTTCTGGTCAAGATGGTAACTTAGGTAAATGTATTGCTTGACTCTGTTTACAACTACATAAAAATTGCAACTAACTACAGAATAATGATCATTCAGAACCACCTAAAATCTAGCTGAATGGAAGTCCTACAACTAAGGATTTAAAGAAGCCTTGTCGAGACTGGTAGAAGGGATAGGGAAACATGGAACGGGCTTGTCCCACACTCGTGTATGGTGAATAAAAATTGTGAGGAATAGCTCAGCTGCAAAGGTCCCTCCTGAGGAGTAAGGGGGGTTCCAGCCTCACAGCAGGTCACCCAGCCCAGGATTCCAGAGCCAGGAAGAGAAATCCTTTATAACTTCTGGCTATAAAAACCAGTGTGGATTTTGGCTAAGTGACACAGAGTCTGTGGGAGTCCCAGGCAACTCCTCTTAAAGGGCCCAGGCATGGGCTTACTCAGACTCTCTCTGAGCTCCAGTGCACTGGGCAGCAGCTTAAAAGGAACCAGGAGCATACAGGGAGCAACTGAATTGTCTGGCATTAGAATGAGAGCTGGGGGTGGGTGTCAGTTGTCAGCTTTCTAACAGACTAAAGTGCCGGCAGAGAATATTATTTCTTTTCTGAGACACCCCCACCACAGAACCAGCAGGCAGGCAACATATCGAAGTCTCCATTAACCTGGTTCACCCTCTTTGTCCCATCCTAGTGATTGCCTGAGATCTTGCCCCACCCAACTTGCAGGCCCTCCCAAGCCATTTCCAGTGGCTTTTCTATAAAAGTAGCCTCTCTTGCCCTCAACGTTAGACTTCCCTAAAATCTCTCAAATAAGCAGCATATGGTCACTGCATACCCCATAGCTCCTGCTAAGTGGCCCCAGGCCAGGCACTAGCTTCAGCTGGCCTTGGTTCACTGTTCGGCTTCTGCTGGGCACCACCAAGAGCAGCACAAGTAGCAGCCATCTGCCAACTGCTCTGTAGCTTGTGCCCAGTGGTCCCAGGCAGGGCACAGGCAGTGGCTGACCTTGCATCTCTCAGGAGGCCCCAGAGCTAGTGCACCCAGTGGGAAGCTTCAGACCACACTGGATTACACCTCTATCACCTCCACAAGTGATACCTTCCAGGGGCGGACTGAAAGAGTACCAAAGTCCTACTAAAGCAAGTCCTGCTCCAAAGTATTGGCTCCTGCACAGCAGCTCCTCTACTATAGTCACAACTGGTCCTCACAGCCAATTATCCTGGGGGGTCAATTCCTCCCAGTGATGTCAATACCACTAAAGACACAACTACAAAAGGATAGTACCCACAGCCCACACAGGAGTATACCTGGAATACGCAGCCTGGGTGACTGAGGAGGCTGCAACACTAGGCCCTATAGGACACCTACTACACAAGACCACTCTACTAAGTCCAAAAGATGTAGCAGTTCTATTTAATACATAGAAATAAGCATAGGGAAGCAACCCAAACATGAAGACAAAGGAACAGGTCCCAAATGAAAGAACAGGAAAATTTTCCAGAAAAAGAACTAAATGAAATGGGGGCAAGCAAATTATCAGATATCAAGTTTAAAACAATGGTTATAATAATACTCAAGGAACTTAGTGAGAACTTTAACTTCAGCATGAAAAAGAGAAACCATAAAAAAGAACCAGTCAAAAATGGAGGCTACACTAACTAAAATGAAAAATAATTGACAGGAAATCAACCACAGAGTAGATGAAGCTGATAATCAAATCAGTGATTTGGAATATAAGGAAGCAAAAAACATAATAGAAAAAAAGAAAAAGAATTCCCCCCAAATGAAGATAGTCTAGGGAGCCTCTGGGACAACTTCAAGCATACCAACATTCACATCATGGGGATGTGCCAGAAGGAGATGAGAGTTCCAGGAATTGAAAGCCTATTTGATAAAATAAGTACAGAAAACTTCCTACTTGGTGAAGGAAATAGAAATACAAGTCTAAGAAGAGAGTCCCAAACAAGTGGAACTTGAGAGGCCTCCACTAAGACACATCATAATTAAAATGCTAAGATTTAAAGACAAAAAGAGACTCTTGAAAGCAACATGAGAAAAGTAGTTACTTACTTAAAGGGAGCTGCCATAACACTGTCAGCTGATTTCTTAACAGAAACTTTGCAGGCCAGAGGGAATGGCAAGAAATATTCAAAGTGATGAAAAGCAAGGCCCTACAATCAAGTTTACTCTACCCTGCGAAGCTACCATTTATAATCAAAGGAGAACATTTTGATGGTTGCCAGATAGGAGGGAGTTTGGGAGGGTGAGTGAACAAGGTGAAGGGATTGAGAAGAAGATTGATAGTTAGACAATAGTCATGGAGATGTAAAGTATGCCATAGGGAATATAGTAATAATATTCTAATAATATATATGATGTCAGAGGGGTGTGATAATTGAATAACCACTTAGTAAGTTATGTAATATATAATTATTGGAGTGTGCACTTGAAACTAATATAATATTGTATGTCAAATGTAATTGCAAATGGAAATTGAGGCATATTAATGGGGGGACATTTACAAAGATATAGGTAAGATTCAGGGAAATCCCCAGAGTATGGTGAAAGATCCCAAGACTGGCAATAGTGGAGAGCCACTAATACCTGTGGATCTGAGAGAGGGAGAGAAAGGAGCAGGTATCAGAACCTAGGAAACTAGCCATAGAAAATGACCCCCCTCCCAGAGAAGAACTGTGTCCTGAGGTGGAGATATTCAGCTAATTGGAAGTTCAACATGGGGAATGGGCACCCTGACCTCATTTCCCCTCTCCCCTGCCTGCTTTCTCCCGCCGACCTCCCCCTGCACCCCCTCCCACAAACATATACACAAAGGGCTCTGCTGGTGCATCAGAGTTTCAGCTGCTAGACAGAAGAAAACCGGAAGACAAAAAACAAAGGACCTTACTAATGCAGTTCAGGAATAACTTTCCACCTCCTTTGGGACACAAAGCCACGCACAGGAGAATAAAAAGTAAATTGGAGAGACAGATGGAGAATTCTAGCCCCAAAACATTCCATACATCTCCATATATTCTCTGAGCCTTATTTTTCCTTCTTACTCCTTTCTTGTCAGTTTCTCCCACCATCTTCTCCCATTTCTCTCTACTTCTGCTAAATCACCAACAGGAAAGGCGGTAACTTCAAAGTAGCCTTAGGTCATGAAATGAAATGATCTACTAGATTTCACTTATATGTGGGATCTAATGAACAAAATAAAGAAACAAAATAGAAAGAGACCCATAGATACAGAGAACAGACTGACAGCTGTCAGAAGGGAAGGGGACCTGTGGGAGCTGGGTGAAATGGGTGAAGAAATTAAGTAAAAAAAAAAAAACAATCGTGGACACAAACAACATTATGGCAATTATCAGAAGGAAAGGGAAGTGGAGACAAGGTGAAGAGGGTAAATGGTGACAGAAGACTAGACTTTGAATGGTGAGCACATAATGCAATGTGCAGATGATGTATTATAGAATTGTATATTTGAAACATAGTATAATTTTATTGACCAGTATAACTCAATAAATTCAATAAGCAAAAAATTATAATTTTGCTCTTAGATTACACAAATTAATTCTAAAATATTTTGTGTGATTGACCAATATTTTTGTGTCATAATTAGAAGTCTAATTATACTAATAATATCACACACACACACACACACACACACAAAATTTAGTATTCACATATCAAACTTTTTTCTTTTCTCTGATTTTTTCTAAGACTTTATCTAATTGTTCTTTGCTAAAGCCTTTATTAAGCCTTAAACACTAGTAATGTAAGTCCTAAGCTCTGAATTACCAGTTTAATTGCTTTCTTCACATCCCAAATATGTTCAGAGATTCAATTATTGGGTATTATGTCTGAACTAAAGTTTTCTCAGAGGAAAGTTTTCTGAGCAAGAGTTCTCAGAACCAATTTTTCTAATGGGATCTCCTTATGTCCTTCAATATAGGAGATCTGATTAATATAATTTATTTCAGACAAGCCAGGTCCTTTGGGAGAAAACAAGGAAATCCTTCGTTGTGTTGAAGAACTCTGGAGATAGAGTTAATGCAATTTGTACAAGTTCAGGGAAAATTTTGCATTCATATTACTTGGCTGTTAGTGAGATATTCTCTTCATAGGTATTTTGAACCTGAGATAGTTTCATTCAGACTCATGTAAATCACATACTAACCTACAGCCACTATGCACATACAACAGGTTTTACAGTAGAATACCAATCAAAACCAATATACCTTGATGATAAATAGGACAGATTCTTACGCAACACAAGCAGTATAAGGACAGGATTTTGTCTTAAAAGGTAGTTGAAATATCAGTAGGTTTACCAGGAAAGACTTTAGATTCCATAAGTGTTTAATATGTTTATATTTTCCCCTGATGTTAGTAGTGTGACAGATGAACTTGGAAATTGGCCTTTTAAATTTATGTACTCTTTATTCAAGTATTTATTAAACTATTTTTTGAAGCAAATATAGAAATAGGGGTGGGACATGTAATATAGTGTAAAATGTGATCCCTCCCCTTCTCAAACTTGTAGTTTAGATGGTTGACCATATCACATCAAAATTGGAAGAAATATGAAAGCAACATACTGTCAGAAACTGTTCCAATGGCATATTTTGTGCCACTGCCCTAAACTGGCAAGAATCCACGAGAATGTTTGAGAGAAGATATGCCATGGGCTTAGCAAATCATGACCATTATGATTATCAATTGATCCTATCTCAGAAATAGCCTTAAATCCCACCCATTTCTCCAATATTATGACACCGTGTGTTACAGGCACTCAAGTAGTTCTCATGTGAAGCAGTAGTAACAGCCTCCTCATCAGTTTCCTTGTTTAACTTCAGGAGTACCTTACTTTTATTTCCCTTAAATTCATTCGCTTGTTCCCGGTAATGATCTCTGAAAAACGGATCTGGCAGTCACATTTCTCAACTTAAATGCTTCAGTTTTCCATATCCAACAAGATAAGACCTATACTTGCCAATGAATGCCATGGTGATCTGATTTCTATAGATTTCTCCATTTCCCCTGGCTCCTGCCTCTACACCTTTCTATCAGTTATACATAGTGATCTACTCTGGTATGACTCCCCAGCTTTTTCTTCATGTTTTAATACCTTTATGCCTTTGTGCAAGGGTCAGTTTGCCTTGGCCATCTTCTTTTCCTGCCTATCTCCATCTTAATCTATAGGTCTAACTCTGTTTCACTCTATCTCTATCTCTATCTCTATCTCTATCTCTATCTCTATCTATCTCTATCTCTTTCTCTATCTCTACCTTGGAAGTTATATCTGCATAACTGCAATAGGTTCCTTTGTAGTCTCCACATTCACTCATCCTCCTCTCCAATCTTTTCTTGACTGTCAGGAACAAGGTAACCATCTCCTACCTTCTCTCTACCCAGTTACCATACCCATAGGATAAGGAATATGGTCTTTACCAGGACCTATATATAGGAGACCTTAACAGACCCCGTTTGATTCTCCAGCCTCATCTCACCCTTATGCAGAAGGTATCAACCACAGTGACCTTTTTCATGACCTTGAATGTCATGTTTCCTCCTGCTATAGGTTTTAAACATTCTGGTCCCTCTTCTTAGACAACTTTCTCACCTCTCCTATCCAGTCCACAGAGCTCAGTTCAAGAAATATTCTCAGAAGGAAGTCTTCCCTGACCTCTAATGTGGGTTAACTCTTTGTATTCTGCACTCTCACAGAAAAGTGTTCCTTTATTCATAGCACCTATCTCAGTCTGCAGGTAGTTGTAATTAATGTCTGTCTCTGCCATAAAAGCAAGTATCATGAGAGTTGGATAGCATCTGTTTTTGTCTTTTATTGAATTCCTAACCCAGCATAATGGCAGATGTTAAAGGGGCACTCAAAAAATGATAATGAATTAATCAATCCTCTACTAAGACTATTGGAAAGCTCTACCATTAGCATCCCAGGTGGTGTTGGCCCCCAAGCAGCTTTGTATATGTTAGAGCACCTTCATTCTAGTATTATTTTACTTGTTAGTCCCTTGAAGACCTAGGAGTCCAGAAAGACTCAGCCCTACATCCACTATTACTATGCCATTCACTGGTAAGTTGTTGTTTTTTAATTGAGGTAAAATTGATATAAGAATATACTATCTTAAAGCATATAACTCAGTGATATTTATTATATTCTCAGTGTTGTGCAATAATCAGCATTATCAAATTTCGGAATATTTTCATTACCCCAAAAGGAAACCCCATATCTATTAACTGTCATACCCACTCTTCCTCTCTCCCGCCCCTGGCAACCATTAATCTGCTTTCATTCTCTATAGATTTTCCTATAGGGGACATTTCATATAAATAGAATAATACAATATGTAGCTCTTTGTGCTTGGCTTCTGTTACTTAGCTAAATGTTTTCAAGGTTTATCCATGTGATATATAGATATGTACTTCATTTTTATGGGTGAATAACATTCCATTTTATTGATACTAGTACATCACATTTTGTTTATCCAATCTTCTGCTCATAGACATTTGGGTTGCTTCTATTTTTGATTATCATGAATAGTGTTGTTATGAACTTTCATGTACAAGTTTTTGTTTGAATACCTGCTTTTAATTTGTTTGGATATATACTTTGGAATCGAATTGCCAAGTCATATAATAACTGTGTTTAGTTGATTGAGGAACTACCAAATTGTTTTCCAAAGAAGTTACACCATTTACAATCCTACCAGCAATGTCTGATTATTTCTCCACATCTTCACCAACACTTGTTATTTTCTGTGTTTTTATAAAATTATTATTATTATTATTATTATTATTGCCATTCTAGTGAGTATGAAGTGAAATCGCATTGATTTGCATTTCTCTAATATCTAATGATATTGAACATCTTTTCCTTTGCTTATTGCAGTTTCTTTATCTTCTCTGATGAAATGTCTATTCGTTTCTTTGACTACTTATTTATTTATTTGTCTTTATTGTTGACATTATCATAGATGTCCATCTTTCCTCACCCCCCTTAGCTTCCTTCATCCAGTTCTCACCCAATCCCAGGCCCTCACCACCCTATTGTCTGTGTCCATAGGTAATGCATATGTGCATATAAGATCATTGTCTGCTCTAATCTCTTCTGGTACTTCCCCGCATCTCTTCCCCCTAAAAATTGTCGGTTCCATTTCCATGCCCCTGATTTTATAATAAACACCAGTTTATTCTGTTCATCAGATTTTTATTCATTTGATTTTTAGATTCAATTGTTGATAGATATGTATTTGTTGTCAATTGGTTGTTCATATTTTTTATCTTTATTTTTTCTTCTTCCTCTTCTTAGAGAATACCCTTCAGCATTTCACATAATATTGGTTTGGTGGTGAACTCCTTTAGCTTTTTCTCATCTGTGAAGCTCTTTATCTAACCTTCAATTCTAAATTATAGCTTTTCTGAGTAGAGTAATCTTGGTTGTATGTTCTTGTTATCCATCACTTGAATATTTCATACCACTTCCTTCTGGCCTAAATAGTTTATATTGAGAAATCAGCTGACAGTCCTATGGGCACTCCCTTGTAGGTGACTTACCGTATTTGCCGGCGTATAAGACCATTTTTTGGCCCTGAAAAATATGCCTCCAAGTGGGGGGTCATCTTATATGCCAGGTACACTTCAGATAGACTGCCCATAGTGCTTGCCCCGTGCCATAGTGGCCTCCCGATGCCCGCCCACTTCATTCCACATACCGTTCAGGTATCAGCAGCACTGCTGGGTATATGCTCGGCTGTTATGCGATTTAGCTGTTATGCGATTTTGCAAGTGTGGTAAATTCCGGTTACCGTATATTTCTTTACATATGCATTGAAGATTCGCGATTTTGCGCTATCATGGTGCCTGTTAGAATGTTGAAGAGCTCGCACTTGTGCACTAGTGAGGTCCCAGGGAGATGCTGATGCAAGGGTGGACCGGACTGCTATAGTGACAGGGCGGGCAAACAGGGAGTAGGGACCAATCAAATCAGGCTTTGTATACAGCCAACAGCCAACCACAATACTGCACCATTGTACAGTACAGCGTAGAAAATGTCGACCAGTCAAACCCCTATCATCCCTATCATGGCACCAGCCAAAAGAAAGAAGTATGATGCAAATTTTAAACTGAATGTTATAAACTTTGCTAAGGAAAATGATAATTGTGCTGCTGCAAGACAATATGGAGTAACAGAAAAGATGGTTTGGGACTGGAAATCAAATGAGAAAGCATTAAAGAGTATGCCAAGGGGTAAGTGTGCATTAAGAAGAGGTACCCCACACTGGCCAGAACTCGAAAAACATGTAGCAGACATGGTGGCTCAACATCGCCAAAACGGTTATGTGGTGACACGAAATACAATACGCTTGTTTGCACTTCAGTGGGCCAAATCTAACCCAGATCACAGCAACAATTTTAAGGCCACTATATCCTGGTGCAGTAGATTCATGGCAAGGCATGATCTGGTACTAAGGCAAAAGACAAAAAGTGCCCCAAAATTACCCTCAGATCTGGATAACAAAGTGGGTAGTTTTCATCGATACGTAATACAACAGCGCACTAAACATGGCTATGCGTTAAGTCATATTGGAAATATGGATGAAACTCCAATGAATTTTGATATGATTGGAAATAAAACTATCCATCAAAAACGTGAAAAAAAACTAATTTGATAAAAACAACAGGACATGAGAAGTCAAGTTTTACAGTGGTACTCACATGTACAGCTGATGGCAACAAACTGAAACCTATGATTATTTTTAAAAGGAAAACAATGCCAAAACTCAAGTTCCCTGCTGGTTGTTTTGTGCATGTGCATGAAAAAGGTTGGATGGATGAGGAGGGTGTGAAGCTATGGCTGGATAATGTATGGAGCAGACGACCAGGTGGTCTACTTCAAAAACGTAGTCTAATTGTGTGGGATATGTTCCGGGCTCATTTAACTCCCAGCACCAAGGAAAGGCTTGCGAGAATAAAAACAGATGCAGCAGCTATTCCTGCAGGATTGACATCATTGGTACAGCCCCTGGATGTGTGCCTAAACAAGCCGTTTAAAGATCGCATTCGAGAACAGTGGAATGAATGTATGGTTAGCAGCGAAAAGTCATACACAAAAGGAGGAAACATGCGTGCTCCACAGTTGGATGTTTTGTGACAATTTGTCATAAAAGCCTGGAATGATATTGATGCGCAAACAATAATCAAGTCTTTCAAGAAGTGTGGCATATCAAATTCATTAGATGGTATGGGGGACGAGTACTTGTGGCAAGATGAAGAGGAAGCTAAAGCTGAGGCCACATCATCTGACGCAGAATTGGTAGATCCATATGATGACTGCCTTGCAACTGTATCCCAAGATGTCGTTGATGAACTTTTAATATCAGATGATGAAGAGGAGTTTGAAGGCTTTTAAGGGGAAACTGTCACGCCAGCAAACTTGCTAGGGACTTGCCTGGCACTTGCTCTCTCCCTCTATTTGTTATCTTACTTCTATCATTTACAGTCCCTCTAGGTTGTGGGCTGCTTGCCTATGTTCCTGAGAAGCATCTACAGCACCAGTCTATAGAGTGTGTTTTCTTTAGTGAATTACCGGTATGTTTACCGGTAATAAACTTGCACAGTTTTATGTATATGTTTGATTACATACAGCCTTGTGACAGTTTTCCTGCATGTCATAAGCATTTGAATATAAATTAAAATGTTGAAATCAAATCTGATATTGTTTTACCTTTTATTTGGTGTGTGGAAGGTGTGCGGAAGAGGGGGTAGTCTTATATGGCGAGGATATAACAAACTCTGTATTTTGAGTGGAAATGTTAGGGGGTCGTCTTATACGCCCAGTCGTCTTATATGCCGGCAAATACGTTAACTGTTTTTTCTCTTGATTCTTTTAATATTCTCTCTTTGTCTTTTGCCCTTGACATTTTAATTATGATGTGTCTTGGTGTGGTCCTCTTTGGATTCCTCTTGTTTGGGGTTCTCTGTGGTACTTGGACTTATAATTCTATTTTTTTTACCAGGTAGGAGAAGTTTTCTATCATTTCTTCAAATAGGCTTTCAGTATCTTGCTCTCTCTCTCTCTCTCTCTCTCTCTCTCTCTCTCTTCTTCTGGCATCCCCATAATCTGGATGTTGTTAAAAAAAAAAGTGGGGAGAGAGACCTTTTTTTTTTCTACCATTTTTATTAAGGTATTACCTGTGTACATATCTTCCCATTGCCCCCTACTCCCATACATGCCCTCACCCCCCAGTGTCTTTTGTCCATTGGTTATACTTATATGCATGCATACAAGTCCTTTGGTTGATCAGGGAGAGAGACCTTTTCACAAGCATGTCACAGAATTTAAGTAGGCTCTTCAGTCCCTGGTCTCATCTTGGAAACACAGCCCTTTATCTCGGCACAAAAATGAGAGCAATGGCAAAACCATAATTCAACGAATTTCGAAAACTACGAACATGGGATCAAGATGGTGTATGACAGAAATTCAATATTCATAGCTTTTGTTTAATAACATACATGCTTTTAATGAAAACCAGTAATTATAAATAATGGAAACCCCAGAAAATAACAAGAGCAGGCTAGGATATAGAGAAATTGTAATGCCTGTACACTGTTGGTAGCAACATAAAATGGTACACAAAAGAAAACATATGGTTAATGAAAATAGCATGATGGTTCCTCAAAAAAATTAAAAAATAGAATCACCATATGTTCTAGCAATTCCATTTATGAGTGCATCACCAGAAGAATTGAAAATAGGGGCTGGAGCAGATATTTGTACATGCATGTTCATAGTGGAATTATTATAGCCAAAAAGTGGAAGCCACCCAATTGTCCATCAATAGATAAACAAATATTCAGAATGTAGTAGGTACATGCAATGGAATATTATTCAGCTTTGAAAAGAAAGGAAATCCTGTTAAATGCATGAATGAAGTTTAAGGTCATTATGCTAAGTGAAATAAGCCATTCCCAAAATGGAAAATGCTCTATAATTCCTCCTATGTGAGGTACCTAGGATAATCATATCTAGAGAGAGGAAAAGTAGAAGGGGTAGGCAGAAAAATGGTAGGCAAAAGATTGGCAGAAACTTGCGTTTTCTCAAAATAGGAACTGTTCAAGTGGGCACTCACGTCAATTGTAGCCACAGTGTTTTGCTCTCTCCTGAGTTCCTCCAACAGCGAAAGGGGGCTCTTCATCATAGAGATTTCCTCAGTTGGAGCTGACGGTAGGCAGAGCATTCGAGAGAAATAGTAAATGAATAGCAACAGAAGGAAAGGAACAATGGAGAAAACTACTAAGAACAGAATAAAATTTGCAAAAGTAAAATTAAAAATCATTCTTTGCGTAGGAGAAGTAAATGAGGGATTCAGAAGTTGTAAAGGAGAGAGTAACAAAACAGCTGAGCAAAATTAAGACATCCTAGAGAAAAATGCAGGGGTCTGGGAGTCCCAGCTGACAAACAGAGCCATTGGCTGGTTGTCTTTTTGGTTTATAGTTTGAAGCTGATCTGTTTTCTATATGTAGCAAATATTTATTGCCTGAGTGTTAGTTCTGATGAAATACCCAGAAGATTTTATAAGTGGAAGTCATGGAAACATCCACAGAAGTCAAAAAGCAGAAAGTCATACTGTTCAGAGTCATATATTTTGGTGTATTTTAAAATATAAATTCTTATTTATTTTGTGTGAGGAAGAACATCAGAGAATAAAATTATTTTGATCGACTACAATTCATATTCCTCTCCATTAACAGGCAGTTAGTTATTGCATCCAAATAAACTTTCATATCTACTTGTTTAAGTACTTAAGCCTTTCTTAAAATGAGTATTCAGGGAAAATTTTTTAGATGGGTTTATCCTTACTTTTTTTTTTTTAAATTTTTTTTTTAATGTTTTATTGATATCTTACAGAGAGGAAGGGAGAGAGATAGAGAGCCAGAAACGTCAATGAGAGAGAAACACCGACCAGCCGCCTCCTGCACACCCCCCACCGGGAATGTGCCAGCAACCAAGGTATATGCCCTTGGCCGGAATCGAACCTGGGACCCTTGAGTCCGCAGACCGACGCTCTACCACTGAGCCAAACCGACCTCGGCTATCCTTACTTTTTATAACCTCTTTTATTTCCTGGTATATGGCTTTTAACTAGTCCTCTGATTCTTAGAATGCTCAAAAAAAATGATGAATTAAGGAAAAGGAAAGGAAATTTTTAAAAAAGTTCATGAGGTTGTTTGGTAGTAATGAACATAAAACATGTCATTAGGAAGAGGTTGCAATGAATTAAAATCAAGGCAACTCCTTTTTTCAATAATACTTGCTATTTCTATCCCCCATTTTAGAAGACAAACTAAAATGGTATAAAAATAGCTAATATTCATCAAACTAAGTATATGATGTTCCAGGACCAGTTCTAAGTGTTTAGTTTAGCATGTGTTAACTTACTGAATCTTCACAACAATCCTACAAGGAAGGTACCCTGTCAGAATCCCTTATCAAATTGGCAAGCATTTTATGAGCTTGTTGGTAGCTTGAAATGAGCCACTATGGGATACCGACATATGATACAAATCAGGGATTTGAAAAGGAAAGGAGAGCCAGTTGTTAAATATTTTCTAGAATGTCACTGCTGTTGTCCTTCTTTCACAGGTTGTGGAAACTGGACACAGGAAAGTTAGGTAAAACTTTCATGATCGCACAGCCAATAGTTGGTAGGGTTAAAACTGTATACTAGGCAGTATGACTTGAGAGCCCAAGCTTTTAACCATCACACCTACTTTTTATGATATGACTAAAGTACACTGACTTGACTTACAAAGCCTAAGGTTCTTATTTAGATTGTTCTATTACCCACTGTTTGAGCTATGAGTCTCAAGGCATTTTATAATAGAGACTAGAGGCCCGGTGCATGAAGATTTGTGCACTAAGGGTGGAGGTCCCTCAGCCCGGCCTGCACCCTCTCACAGTCCAGGAGTCCTCATGGGATGTCCTACTGAGGGAAGTGACTGGATTGGCTAATCAGGGGACAGTGCCACCACCACCCCCTGCCCATTGCCCCTCTGTTGCTGCTGGTCACCACCCCCCATTCCCCCATCAATGTTCCTCCCCCCCCCCCGGCCAGCTGGCATGCACCTTGGCTGACCTGGCACCACATGCTCACCGGCCCTGCCCCCATGCCAACTTGTCATTCCACTGTTCAGTTGATTTACAGGATGATTCACATTTATCTCTGCTATATCATAAATAAAACAGATTAGGTGAAAATCCAAAATAATCCCTGATCCTTTCCTCCCTTCTTTCCTTTCTTTCCTTTTTTCCAAACTTTGATTATGTCTTTGCTATTGGAATAGAATGTATGTAAATATTTAAGGAGGACTAGAGTTAATTTCCTCCCTAGTGTTCCCATATTGCTGTCCTCATTATCGTAGAAAGAAGAACAGCTGTGCTGACAGTGGGCATCATAATCATCATTAATTAGTGTTTATTGAGCATGTTCTTTGTGCTGAGCCACGAGGACACAGAGAGGTACAAGATATCAGCTTAGAACTTGGCCAACAAGTGGTTCAGGCAACAAGTAGAAAATGTTCAACAGAGGAAAGAGAATAACCATGATGAGTGGGGCAGCTAGAGAAGCTTCTTTGGGAAAGGAAATAGCTTCTGAGCCAGAGTCAAAGGGACAACAGTGAGGTGACTGTGGTGATGGGTGGAGGTGGTAGAGGGCACAGAGGAATAGAAGATGATGGTGGGGGAAATTAAACTGAATTTTAAAAAATAAATTATCAGTGGAAAAATGAAAAAGAAAAAGATTCAAAGGGAAAGTGAGCATTATAGGTAGACAGAATGGCTTGAAGGAAGGTGCTGGGGCTATTTTCATTGTTGATTATGGAATCATAAGTCATACAGCTTGGCTGAAGGAAAGGCATGGGGCTGGAAAGGATAGGCTACTGCTTGAGTGGGGCATTTGACTTTAACTAAGGTGCCTGGGCTTCATTTTTTGAACAATAAGGAATCACCCAAGGTTCTTCAGCACATGAAAGATGCATAAAGCTGTGCTGTGGATAAGATTAAAGCTATCCAGGTATGTAGAATGAACTGGAGGTGAGAGTTACTAGAAACAAAGATAATAGTAAAACAAAAATCTATTATGAAAGCTTTTTCAACATGGAAAATCACTATGGAATAATTAGAATTGTGAGGAAGATACAGTTAGAATAGTGAACTGTTATTACAATGGCACAAAACATATGCAATGGGAAAGACTGAGAACTACAACTAAATTATTAGTTTTGGGCTAGGTTAGTAGAGAGTTATGGATAGGTGTGTTTTTTGTTTGTTTTGTTTTGTTTTATTCCCATCTCTCTATTCCCTTTGGAAACCATCAGCTCTATAATTATGGTTCGGTTTCTATTCTGTCTTGTTCATTCATTTGTTTTGGTGTTTGTGTTTTTAGGTTCCACATATGAGTGAAATTATATGGCATTTGACTTTATCTGTATGACTTATTTCACTCAGCATAATACCCTCTAGGTCCATCCATGCTGTCACAAATGGCAAGATTTCATTCTTTTTTATTGCTGAATAATATTCCATTTCAATGGAATATATAATTTTTTTCACTAATTTATACACAGTAGCAAATTACGCTTTAGATATATCAAGACAAAAGAAAAACTATTCAAATATGGATGGCTTTGGGGCAGCTAGAGTTATGATATTAAATTTTGGGAAAGTAGTGAAGATTTAATACCCTGTTTTATAAGCCATGAAAGTGACTGAGCAAAGGCTGAGCAAGAAGACGTGAGCCTTGAGGATCTGCCCAAAAGGGTGCAGAAGAGGAGGAGGAAATGAAGTCCAGGGAAGGGATTGAGCATCATTTGCCTGAGAAGAAGGAGGAGTGTTAGGGCTTGTTAAGACAAGGAGACCAATGCAAGTTAGAACTTTATAAAGTAGTTGACTTCTGAGAGTTAAAACAAAACAAAACAAAAAATGAAGACTGATAAAAGCCAATGTTTGCAATTTCTTGGACTGATGGAGCTGAAAAAAATAATAGTAGCTTTATTTTTTAATATTTCCTCTGTATTGGCACCATGATACATGTATTATATCTGTTGTCTTTCATAATTCTCATAGCAATACCTTGTGTTGGGTACCATTATCATATTATCCCATTTTATAAATGAGGAAACTGAGACAGACTATTTAAGATAGAAGTAATCAGAAATTATTTGCACAAATTTCCCCATTTTATCAATGCAGTTTAAAGGATTCACAAGGTAAGGTCACATGATTTTTCCAGGGCAGAACCCATCTGAAGAAGAAGAGCTCACATTGGAGGGAGGTTATACACCTAAATTTTCCCTTGATGATGGCCAACACACTTCCTATTGTTACTGAGCCCTGCAGTGTTATTTCCTCATATTTACTTTCTGTGTTTCCAAATACTATATAAATTGTCTAAATGTACAGATTTTGATGGCAATGCAACTCAGTTTTACTTGACTGCTCCCAGAGCTTTCCTATTTCATTATTAGCAGCATTTTGAATAAGATGTCATATATATAGCAATGCTGTTTTAAGTTTGCTAATGCATCTATCACTACAGGGGAAATTTTTTCCTGCATTGGGGTATGGTGGATGTTATTCAGGAGAGAGTGAAAGTCGTGATCATTTAGTAGAACATTGATTAAAAGTGTAATGTTATATATACACTAGAGACCTGGTGCACAAAATTCCCTTCAGCCCAGCCTGCACCATCTCTAATCTGACTGCTGGTTTAGGTCCAAAACTGGCAGTCAAACTCCCCTCTCACAATCCAGGACCACTAGTTCCTAACTGCTCACCTGCCTGCCTGCGTGACCACCCCTAACTGTCCCCCTCCCTGCTGGTCTGGTCTCCTCTTACTACCACCGCTCCACCATTTCCCCCACCCCCACCCCCCGCACCAGCCTAGTCACCCCAACTGCCCCCCTGGCAGTCTGGTCACCCTAGCAGCCTGCTGTTCAGTCATTTGGTCACCCATCACTAACCCACCTGCTGGCCTGGTCACTCCACACAGCCTGCTGTTCAGTCTTTTGGTCGTCCCTCACTAATCCTCTGCCAGCCTTGTCACCCCACACAGCCTGTGTTTGGTCGTCCATCTGGTTTTTTCAATCATGATGGTCCCTGGCTTTTTATTTTTTAGGATTGTTCAATCCTACAAAAAAAGGTGTTTAGGTTATAAGTGGCCTAACTGATCTTTGCTTTCAATGTTTATGTTAATAGAATATTAGAAGGAGAGACAGTATCTAAACACTTTACCCAGTTTTCAAAAATACGCTGAGTACACTAATTAGCATAGGCCAGATACTATATAGTTGTAGGTGGCTAGTAACCAACAAATCCATCATAAGTCTACTAAAACCTTGGGCCCTAGAAGTATTACTAGCAAAATTTCATAGTCTAAACTCTCACCAAGATGGTAAATTTTATAGATTTACTGTAAGCATAATATGTGACCTGATATGCAAAAATATGATCATAAACTAAAATTTTCTCATTACTAATTGGAATTAGGGAAGTATGTCTATTTTACTAGATTTCTAAAAGTCTAAAACTATTGCATATGCAATTATATATATATATATATATATATATATATATATATATTTATATGTTAGTAATATATTATTATATCCATTATTTAAAAGATGGTCCAAGTAGGGAACCCAATGGAAATTTTTATTTTACTAAAATGTATATAATCCACAAACTCCTAAAAATGCATCTCCTGTTGGCTCAAAGAGTGTTTTTCAATTCATGGTGAATTATGAGTCATGGGGCAAGGGGTGCAATATAAAAAGAGAAATAGAATAGAAGGCATTGCTCTTAGTAAGAGTAAGTACTGTTTTAGGAAACTTTGTTATAGTTACTGTGTTTGTTATCCCTCAGATCTTCTCCTCCCTCTTCTGCTCAACCCTAAGTGGGAGTGACCTTCTTGGGCTGTAATCCCCAGGCTCCTGTGTTAGCTGCAGTCAGCTCCTGCGAGGCACTGGCCAGAGACAGGACAACTGAAGGACAGGAGGGAAGGAGAAGACAGAGTATTTCCCCTTTCTCTTTCTGCTTGTAGCTTCATCTCTAGCAACAGCTGTTTCTCCACCTTGACTCTAACGCTGAGAACCATCCTGGCTTCAGATTCAGTAGGAGAGCCATGATGATAGCAGGCCTCTGGGCTCTGCTAATCCCTGCCTCATCCCTTGGTTCCTCCAGTTTAGGGTTAATAGTGACTTCTTACTGTTGTTACTCTCAATTCCATATTCTCAGCTCTTTTGTCACCTGTGTAACCAATTCCCTAGATTAAATTTGCTTCTGCTCTCCTGGTTGGACCCTGACTGATACAGTTCACTATGTACCTAAGTGTGTGCATATTGGGTCACGATATAAAATACATTTCATTCTGAGAGTAGTTGTTAGAATAGTTTGAAAGCCAAAGTCTATGAAAATAAATTTGATAGCATGTAATGAATGGTGCTGGGCCCATTTCTTGGGCATTGATGGCTATTACTGAGCTAAAGAACATGAGCTCGGATACTTTTTTATTTTATGTAAAGGGAAACAGTGTAGTAGACTAGAGGGTGTACTGACTGAGAGTAAGGAGACTGAGATTCTAACCTTCATGGGTGGCCACAGGCAGCCCATTCAACCATGTGTTCAAGCCAATTACATTTAGTTATGTGCATGGAGACAGAGGTTATGAGATTGGTTTGCATTTTTAAACTAGTGATTTATAAAAAGTTATAGTATGACCATTCCAAGGAAAATATATAGTCTGTGACAGCCCAAACCAGTGATATTAGCATTTGAAGGCAGTTAAAAAGAATAGTCACTAATCTAGATTATTATATTTTGCTTTCTCTATTTTTAAAAACATATTTATTGATTTCAGAGAGGAAGGGAGAGAAAGAGAGAGAGAGAGAGAGAGAGAGAGAGAGAGAGAGAGAGAGAGAGAGAGAGAAACATCAATGGTGAGGGAAAAATAATTGATCGGCTGCCTCCTGCACAACTCACACTAGAGTTTGAGTCCACAACCCGGGTATGTGCCCTGACCAGGAATTAAACTGTGACCTCCTGGTTTATAGGTCGATGCTCAACCACTGAGCCATGGTGGCCTGGCTTGTTTTCACTATTTAATTATATCCTTCCTTTGATAAATAGTCATTCATTATGTTAGCATTAGAAATAATAGCTCACCATTCTGGCCTTAAATTCTTAGGGAAACAATAAACATTGATATAGGCCCATGGTCGGCAAACTGCAGCTTGTGAGTCACATGCAACTCTTTGGCCCCTTGAGTGTGGCTCTTCCACAAAATACCACGGCCTGGGAGAGTCTATTTTAAAGAAGTGGCATTAGAAGAAGTTTAAGTTTAAAAAATTTGGTTCTCAAAAGAAATCTCAATCGTTGTACTGTTGATATTTGCTCTGTTGACTAATAAGTTTGCTGACCACTGATATAGGCTATAGGACCTGCAAAATATCAAGTAATGGTGGTTGCAGTCATTAAAGTCAGTAAATAAATCACACCATTAAACTGAGGTGTAATATAAAGACAAATGCCCCTGATAGGTGGGCATATTTTTAAAGTAGTTCAACAAAGTATAGGTAGTGTGAAGTGTCAAGCTCTTTAAGATTCAGACATGCCTTTCAACTCTTAAGTCCTAAGTATTAAACAAACACACCAACACAAAATGTTATATGTTATGGTCTTCTTTTACCATGTCAGCAATTCCCTAAACACCTCCTGCATAATTAAAGAAAGTCTGTTACCAAAAGGCAGCAAATAGTCTTCATAAAAAGTAAAATTCCAACAGGATCACAATGCCTCTGTTAAGATAAACAATTTAATATGCACAATTTCAGCACTCACTGAAGTCAGTGACTGTTCAGCTGAGTTTATCTGAAGGGGAGATAAAAGCTTCTTGCCCAGCATTAAACCTTGCCCCATGCGCGGAGGACTGAGAAGGTGGGGCAGTTCTGTACCTTGCTGCCTTCCACTGGTTAAGACCTCCAAGAGCAAAGGCCTACCGAGGTGAGGATGCCCCTACTGTCACCTGTAGAGGGGCAGCACTGAGCTGGCCAATATTTGTGGTGGTGGTGCTGCTTGTCCTGGCTCAGGGGAAGCGTTCCACTAAGTCTGAAAGACTAAGACATCGCGGGGACTCTCCGCCACCGCCCGCGGCCTGCTCTGCCAGGCCTTCACGCGCGGTGTGCTGGCACTGCGCCTTCCATTGGCAGACCCAGAGAATCCTCTCTCCGCTGCCACATGGCCAGGCCAAAGCATCAGACACTACCACCACGTGGATTTTAAAACTACAGGGGAAATTGAGCCACAGGAGCTACCATCGCTGCCAGACCCACCGGCGCCCCCAAGAATGGGAATCCACCGAAATCAGAGCTCACTACACACCAGGCTCATAGAGAGTGTGGCTTCAGAAATTAGCCTCTGCATCCACAGTAGCTCCACATCCGCAACACAGAGGACACCATTGAGGGCGGACTCTCCCCATGCAGCCATCACAGCCCGCCCACAATCTTCCCAGCACACCCACCATGCTGGGAGGGAAATGGAGCGCGCTGGTGAGGAAATGGCACGGTGCCTTCCATTACCCACCCAGGCGAGCCCATCCTCTGATGCCACATGGCCAAGCCGAAGCTCTCACCACCACCACCATGTGAACTTTAAAACTACAGTGGTAATTGAACCACAGGAGCGACCGTCAATATTGCACCTGGCACCGCCACCCGCCACTGCCGCTGAGAATAAAGGAAATCCACCAAGAACAGAGCTCACCACGTCTTGGGCTCAGGGAGTGGGCGACCTCAGAACTTAGCCTCCATGTCTTCAGCTGCTCCGCTCCCACACCAAACGAGACACCTTTGAAGGTGGTCCCCCCGCCTGCAACCAGCTCAGCCCAACTGCAGCTGTCCCAGCCTGCCCCCCATGCTAGCAAGGAGCTAGTGCGGCGCCTCCAATATGAGATCCCAACACCCTAGAGGGGCCGTGTGCCCCGGGTGAGCCGAGTGTCCTATGGGGCCGAGTGTCCCGGGTGAGCCGAGTGTCCCAGGGGGCCGAGTGTCCCGGGTGAGCCGAGTGTCCCAGGGGGCCGAGTGCCCCGGGTGAGCCGAGTGTCCCAGGGGGCCGCGTGCCCCGGGTGAGCCGAGTGTCCCATGCGGCCGAGTGCCCCGGGTGAGCCGAGTGTCCCAGGGGGCCGAGTGCCCCGGGTGAGCCGAGTGTCCCAGGGGGCCGAGTGCCCAGGGTGAGCCGAGTGTCCCAGGGGGCTGAGAGCCCCAGGTGAGCCGAGTGTCCCAGGATGCAGTGTGCCCCGGGTGAGCCGTGTGTCCCAGGGGAAGCAGTGGGACCCAGGGGAAGGGGCGGTGAAAACCAGAGGAGGAGCGGACTCTATTCATATGATCCTGAGATAGTCACCATAAAACAAGCAGACTGCCAAATGAGGAGCAGATTTTATTCATGGGATCCTGAGATGGTCAACATAAAACAAGCAGATTGTCAAATGACAGCGGGGAGGGGAAGGAGACCTGGGGGGAGATAGGAGAACAACCGAGGGACTGGTATGCATGAACATAAGTACAACCAATGAACACAGAACTCTGGGGAGGGAGGGCATAAATGGGAGGTGAGGGGGGGCAATGGTAAACTATGTACACAGAAAATACCTTAATAAAATAAAATTTTTAAAAAAACAAAACACCTTGCCCCATGCAGAATGCAGACGTTTGCAACCCTTTCCCAAACTTCTTACTCTTGTTGTATCTATCCATCACTCTCTGTGATGAAACCTAAAGTAAAGCCATATTGTTGTGGAATGTATTGTATCCCTACCTGTGGAGACACTGACGCTTCTTCCTCCGCCCAAAGCAGATTATTTATCTCAGTTTCTTTAAAGGGGAATCTAATGTAATTGTAGCATTATTTCTGGTCTTACATGTTTCTGGCTTCTTGTCTATTCTTGCATTTGCATAAAACTTTGAGCACGTAAACATGACTGGAAAAAAGCAATAGCAGATTGTGCTTTTGTGTGCAGAACTTGAAGTAAGAATCTGATGTGTATTGACTTGCAAGTAGAACTAGGAAAGGGTCTCCCACAAAGAAAAGACTGAAATAGTAACTGAAAAGGTAAGTCCAATAAACAGCTGAAGGTGCTCTAACAGTGAAAAGCTGCAATAAAACCCGATCAAGCAGCTTGAGAGATAGATACAGTGTATTCTGCTACTGTGCCATTTGGCTGTGCGGCTTGGAGATGATATGGGATCACATGGGTACAGAAGCATATCATCATTCAGAGATACTCAGTACAATGAATGGCCTGCCAAACAAAAGTTAAAAAATATTTGAGCAATTTCTGATGAAAAAAAGTTTAGACACTGAATTCAAGTTCTTATTCCTAAAGTACCACTGCCCAAAGACGTGCCAAAGCCTCAAAGACATGCTAATGACAATATTTATAAAATTCTTTCTTGTCTAGACAACATCCATATAATAGAGTACTAGTGAGAAAATCCTTCAGAAGGAAATTATCCTCAGAAAGCCTATCTCCAGAGACAAATGAAGCCTTCCTTTGGACAGTTAGAATGAACTTTAACTACCTAGACCAGGCGTGGGCAAACTACAGCCCGCGGGCCAAATCCGGCCCATTTGGCTGTTCTGTCCGGCCCGCACAGAGCTGAAAGAGCAGGCCTTACCCTTTTATGTAATGATGTTTACTTTGAATTTACATTAGTTCACACAAACACTCTATCCATGCTTTTGTTCCAGCCGTCCGGTCCAGTTTAAGAACCCATTGTGGCCCTCGAGTCAAAAAGTTCACCCCAATCTAGACATATATTGAGTTCTATAGGTGGTTTTTTTTTAATGGTATACATATTTGGACATATAAAATGTACAGATTGTTTTATAAAGGTCACATAAAAGATTAATTTCTTATCAGAAAAATACCTTGCATCATTCATATTCTCATACCTCCATATCAGTAATTGTTAGGCTGTTGGGAAAAGATCCCTTGGAAATCTGATGAGATGTATGGACTGTCTGTGCAGAAAGTGAAAATTAATATGATCACAGAATTTCTAACAGTGTTAAGGGATTCTCAAATGCTCCAAAGGTCATTAATATTCCACCATCACCTGCCCCATAATGGGTGGAGAACCCATTGTATTGATGACAAATTATTGAGCAGTTTTTAAATGAAAAACAGAAATCACTCTGAGTCTGGAGTTTTATCAAGCTAAGTTAAAAATTCTGATTTTGCCGAATCCGGTTTGGCTCAGTGGACAGAGCGCCAGTTTGTGGACTGAAATGTTCCAGGTTCGATTTCGGTCAAAGGCATGAACCAGTAGGGGGTGTCCAGGAGGCAGCTGGTTGCTGTCTCTCTTTCATCGAGTTTCTAGCTCTCCATTCTTCTCCCTTCCGCTCTGTGGAAAATCAATAAATTAAATTTTTTTTTAAAAAAAATTCTGATTTCAGGCCCAGTGACTCAGCCTTCCCAGTTACCTGAGGTGGACACACTTGGTGTGCTCCTTTGTGGGCTGTGTGTGCAGTCTTATTGAAATTAAGCCTAGATTATTGTTAGTATACTGGGGGGAATTGACCTCCAGGCCAATTGGCTGTGAGGATCAGCTGTGTTTCTGCTGGGAGAGTTTCTGTGCTCAGCTTGGATGGGGCAGAGTCTCAGGGTGGAGCAGACAACCTTGGTTTCCCAACAGCCCCGCTCTAAGAGGCCCCTGTGTCTCAGTGTCCTGCGGCAATGGCTGCACGCACCTCTGAGAGAATGCTGCTCTGGAGTTTCACCTGCTGCCAAACAGTCCATTTTCTCCCTAAATGAGTCTGGGTATCCAAAGCCTCACCCGTAACTGGATTTCAGTGCAGCCGGGAGGTTTTGTTTCCCTCCTGAATGATAGAGCTAGCGGTGCACTTGCTGCTCCCCCTCTCCGGGCACCAGGAGTAAGCCAGCTGCATATTCAGCTGCCCGCCCTTTCTGCACACACGGGTCTCTGCACCTCTGTCCTCCACAGTTCCTCTGAGTCTCAGTGTCCTTTTCTATTTCCTTCTAGTTGTAGAGTTTCCACTCAGCCAGTTTTCCAGTGTTTCTGGAAGATGTCTACTCTGTCTTCCAGTTGCAGGTTTATTTTTAATTCAACAAAAAGGTTTGTTAATACTTTATTACTAGTATTTTCTAAGAGACAGAACAAAACACAAACCAAATAAAATTTTTACTCTTCTCTTTTAGTTCAATAAAAATAACTGAGATTCAAAAAAAAAATTCTGATTTCACCATTTAGTCACCTCCAAGTTGCTTGATGACATTCCCTTTGCATTTTAAAGGGGGAAACATAGATAGACCATGATTTATGTATATTTATTCATAATTCATATATTCAGTATTAATAGCAATATAAAACATACACAATTCCTGGCCAGGGTGGCTCAGTTGGTTGAGTGTAGTCTTGTGCACTGAAAGGTCACTGGTTCAGGGCACATGTCCAGGTTGCAGGTTTGCTCTAATGGGCTTGTGCAGGAGGCAGTGGATCAATGTTTTCACTCTTGCATTGATGTTTCTCTCTCTGTCTCCCTCTTCCTCTCTCTCTCTCTAAAATCAATAAAATTAAAAACAACAACAACACAACATAGCCTAGCCAGTTTGGTTCAGTGGATAGGGCATTGGCTTGAGGACTAAAAGGTTCTGGGTTTGATTCTGGTCAAAGGCACATGCCTGGTTTGCAGGCTTAATCCACAGTGGAGGGTATATAGGAGGCAACTGATCAGTAATTCTCATCATTGATGTTTCTATCTCTCTATCTTCTCCCTTCCTCTCTGATATCAATAGAAAAAAAATAATACAATAAAAATCACAGAACATAGAAGTTTCAAAAGAATGAGTTAAAAATGATAGAAAATTTATTTATTTATTTTGTAGGCATTTTATTTTTAAAATTTTTGTTGAATTTATTGGGGTGACGTCTATACTAATAAAAGGACAATATGCTAATTAGACCACACATCTTCCAGATGTCCTTCTGAACAAAGCCACTGTGGTGGGGGTCTAGATAAAGGTGGTTAGGGGCGATCAGGCTGGCAGGGGAGGGCAGTTAGTGGTAATCAGGCCAGCAGGGGAGCAGTTTGGGGCATCAGGCCAGCAGGTAGAGTGGTTAGAGGCAATCAGGCAGGCAGGCAGGTGAACGGTTAGGAGCCAGTGGTCCCAGATTGGGAGAGGGATGTCGACTGCTGGTTTAGACCTGGGATCATGCCTAAACCAAGGAGTCCTGGATTGGAGAGGGTGCAGGCTGGGCTGAGGGCACAGTGGCCCCCCTCCCACCAAACCACCCCCCATGCATGAATTTCATGCACCAGGCCTCTAGTTAATAAAATGATTCAGGTTTTGCCCTAGCAGGTTTGGCTCAGTGATTAGAGCATCGGCACATAGACTGAAAGGTTGGGGGTTCAATTCCTGGTCAAGGTCATGTACTTTGGTTGCAGGCTCCATCCCCAGTGCCAGTCAGGGCATGTGTGGAGGCAACCAATTGATGTAACTCTCTCACATTGATGGTTCTCTCTTTCTGTCTCTCCCCCTCCCTTCTACTATCTTTTAAAGAAATCAATGGGGCCGAAACCGGTTTGGCTCAGTGGTAGAGCGTCTGTCTGCAGACTGAAGGGTCCCAGGTTCGATTCCGGTCAAGGGCATGTACATTGGTTGCGGGCACATCCCCAGTAGGGGGTGTGCAAGAGGCAGCTGGTCAATGTTTCTCTCTCATTGACGTTTCTGGCTCTCTATCTCTATTCCTTTCTCTCTGTAAAATATCAATAAAAAATATATTTTAAAAAAAGAAATCAATGGGAAAATATCCTTAGGTGAGGATTAACAAAAAATAATAATGTATGTTTTAAGTGTACAGTTCTACAATATATCATCTGTATATGTATTGTGTGTCCACCACCCAAAGGCAATTCTTTTTCTACCATCATTTATACCCCCTTTATTCTCTTCTACCTCCCCCAGCTCCCTTTCCCTCTTATAATAACCATACTGTTGTTTTTATCTATGAGGGTTTTTTTTTCTTTAATCCTTTATCTATTTCACCAAGCTCCCAAACACTACACCTCTGAGAGCTATCAGTTTGTTTTCTCTGTAAGTGTTTCTATTTTCTTTGTTTATTTTGTTCATTAAATTCTATATCTAAGTAAAATCATATGGTGTTTGTCTTTGACTGCCTGATTTCACTTAGCATAATACTCTCCAGGTTCAGCCATGCTGTTGCAAAAGGTAAGATTTCATTCTTTTTTATGGCTGAGTAGTATTCCATTCTATAAATGTAAAACAGCTTTCTTATCTACTCTTCTACTGATGGGCACTGGCGTTGCTTCCAAATCTTGGCTATTATAAACAATGTTGCAATGAACATAGGGGTGCATATATTCTTTCAAATTAGTATTTCAAGTTTCTTCAGTTATATTCCCATAGTGAAAAAATCACTGGGTGATAAGGCAGTTCCACTTTTAATTTTGAGGAAACTATATTGTTTTCCACAGTGGCTGCACCAACGTACATTCCCATCAATAGTGTATGAGGGTTCCCTTTTCCACATCCTCACCGACACTTGTTGTTTATTGATTTATTGATGATAGCCATTCGGACATGTATGAGGTGCTAGCTTTTTGTGATTTTGATTTTCATTATTCTGATTAGTGACATGAACATCTTTTATATGTCTGTATGTCTCTTTGGAGAAGTATTTATTGAGCCCATTTTTAATTGGATTGTTTGAGTTTTTTCTTGGTGTTGAGTTGTATAAGTTCTTTTTAAAAAAATATATCTTTTTATTGATTTTAGAGAGGAAGGGAGAGGGATAGAGAGATAGAAACATCAATGATGAGAGAGAATAATTGATTAGCTGCCTCCTGCACATCCCACACTGGGAAAGAAGCCTACAATTCAGGCATGTGTCCTGACTGGGAATCACACCTTGACTTCCTGATTCATAGGTCAATGCTCAACCACAGAGCCATGCTGGCTGGGAGAGTCATATAAGATCTTTATAAAATTTGGAAATTAACCCCTTATCATAGGTATCATTGGTAAATATGTTCTTCCATTCAGCGGGTTGTCTTTTCATTTTGTTGATAGTTTCCTTTGCTGCGCAAAACATTTTAGCTTGATATAGCCCTGTTTGTTCATTTTTCCAGTATTCCACTTACCCAAGGAGGTAGGTATATCAGAAAAAAATATTAAAATGTTTACAATGTTATTGGCTATGTTTTCCTCTAGGGTTTTATGGTTTAGAGTGTTACATTTAAATCTTTAATCCATTTTAAGTTTATTTTTGTGTATGATATAAGAAGGGAGTTTGGTTTCTTTGTTTCTTCTTTTCACATATCTAATTTACCCAACACCATTTATTGGACAGACTGTCTTTATCCCAGTCTATGTTCTTGCCTCTTTTGTAAAATATTAATTCAGCATAATGGCATGGGTTTATTTTGGGGCATTCTATTCTGTTCCATTGAACTATATGTTTGTTTATATGCCAGTACCATGCAGCTTTGATTACAATGGCATTGTAGTATAGTTTGATAGCAGGTAGCATGCTTCCTCAACTTGGTTTTCTTTCTCAAGATTTGTGGTTCTTTGTGGTTCCATATAAATTTTTGGAATATTCTTGATCTGCTAGGGCAAAACCTGAATCATTTTATTAACTAGAGGCCTGGTGCATGAAATTTGTGCATGGGGGGGTGGTGTGGTGGGAGGAGGGCCACTGTGCCCTCAGCCCAGCCTGCACCCTCTCCAATCCAGGACTCCTTGGTTTAGGCATGATCCCAGGTCTAAACCAGCAGTCGACATCCCTCTCGCAATCTGGGATCACTCACTCGAGGAGAATCTAGCTGCTAGTTTCTGTATAGAACACTCAAACAGCCCATAGTGAGATCCATGAGTCAATGAACTGAGTTCTTTCAACAACCATAAAAAGTTGTTAACCCCAGTTGTGCCTTTCATTAATTATATCTTTGGTTGACATCTTGAGTATAATTTCTTTAAATATTATGAGTCAGAACCACCAGATAAACTTTTTCTAAATTTTTTACCTCTAGAAATTATATTCTCATTCTGTAAAATACGCCATTGGTATCTTGTTAGGAATAGCATTGAATTTATAGATTGTTGTGGGTAGTATAAATAATTTAACGATGTTAATTGTTCTTATCCATGAACATGGTATATGCTTCCACTGATTTGTATCTTCTTCAGTTTCTTTCTCCAGTGTCTTATAATTAATTTTCTGAATTCAGGTTTTTTTACATCCTTGGTTAAATTTATTCCTAAGTACTTTATTATTTTTCTATGCAGTAGTGAATGGTATAATCTTTGTAGGTTTTCTTCTTGATAGATTGTTATTGGAGTATAAAATATGCAACTGATTTCTGGATATTTTGGAGCCTCCTAGTTTACTAAATTCAATTATCAATACTTACAGGTTTTTAATAGAATTTTAGTATACTCTACATACAATATCAAATCTTTTTCACATACGTATGTCTGCCTATTAAAAACACGTGGGATCCTGGATTCAGTTTGTCCATGTGTCTCACAAGAGAGAACCCTGAGGCTTTTATCTGTGGGCACATACAGACCCCTACACCCTCTTTAGCAGCTGTTCTGCTTTCCTTGTCCATGAGGACCAGGATTGGTGAATCCCATCCTTTCCATGTACATTAGCATTCATTCCAATCCCAGCAATTCCATCAGTGCTTTCGTGGGTAGACTCAAAAATACATCCTTGCAAGAATTTCTATGGGACATACACCAATGAGGTCACCATTGTACTACTTACTGGTCAGGGTACATGCCGAGGTTTTGGGCTCCATCATCAGCAGAGACATGAAGGAGACAACCTATTGAAGTTGATGTTTCTCTTTCAAAGGTTTTTCTTTTTCTCTATCCATCACCCTTCCTTTCTAAAAGTCAGTCAAAACATATTTTTTAAAAAGAATGTCTGTGGGTAACCCCTAGGGGAAGCACTGCCGGGTGCAGGGGTGCTCTGTGGTACTTGGGCAGGTCCTGCTCACTGTTCTCCCAGACAGTGGCCTTCCCCCCTCCTTCAAAGGAGGCCTGCGGGGGCCTCTGCTGCCTCACTCTGTCCCCAGGGTGGTCACCACAGCCCAGAAGTATGCCAGTCTGAGGTGACAGTGCTCTCCCCCCAGTGTCCACAGAGGGTGTGTCCCCATCAGGGAGGTGGGGCATCTCTGACATGGAGAGGCCTGTGCACTGCCTCATTGGAAGTGCATGTGTCTGCCCCTTGTCCCTTTAGAAAACACCTTTCCAGAGTTCTCTGCACCACAGGGAGGTTATACCTTTCTCTGGCCTCGGGTTGTAAGAAATGCTTTGCAGCTTGAGGTTTCTCTTTCCAGATTTCTGCATTTTTCCTGTTGTTTGTGGGGCACATGAAGAGCCAGCCTTTGCCTGCCTGGTGTTAATAAAGGCATAAATTTTGATCTGGCATCTTGGTGGTCTTATCTGGGGATCTCTCCATAACAAACACCCCACAGTAACCCCAGCTCTGGAAACTTCACCCCAGACACTGCCGGGAAATCAGACTTTCCCCAGGCTCCATGGAGCCTTAACTCGCATATAGTCCGGCCTCGCTGGAACTGTTACACAGCAACGAGAGAGGTGACCTTTGGCTTAAAGTATTTCCCTCCTAGCTCCTGTTATTTAACTGCAAATCAACATAGAAGGTGTTCCTAAAGGTGTCGTGATAGTGTATTGCTTCCCCATAACTGAATGTTGAACAACATTCCATCCAACTATTTGTACCCACTTCCTTATAACCTGAGCAAGATCTTGACAAATAAATCTTTATATGTAACCCACGCTTGTCCTATTAAATGACATTGCTATGAAGGTAGTGGTTGTGAAGTATATCAGGGCTCTGAATAGCAGTGGCAGTCCGTTTACTTGGTGAGGTCTGCCCAACCCCAAGGTCTAGGCTGGCCAGGGGGGGGGGGGGGTGTCACGACTCTCAGGCCTGCTCCAGCCTGACAAAGGCTTACCTCCTCCTGCTTCAGCTCTTTATGCAAACACCAGATCCTTAAAGAGGTGCTCCCTGAGCACCCCAAACTCACGGTGCCCTCCCAGATGGCACTCCCCATCAGGTCACCCCGAGTCATCGCCTTCTCATCCTTCTCACTCTCTGAAGAGCTCATTTAGTTTTTTTTTTAGTGTCTGTCTCCCCACCAGAACATAAGCTCCACGAGGAGAGTGGCTGCCCTAGCAAACTAATAGAGTATAGCCACTGTGTACTGGGCGGGCCTTATTCCCTACTATCAGCTAAATCCCCCTGCTTTCTTAGAAGTTTTAGCACAGATGAGTTTAAGAGGACAAGACTTTTAGAATTTTGAAAAAAAACGGTCTGATACCTTATCAGGTTATTAGGCACGAGAGCAGATTAAGGAGGACAATCAAAAGGGTATCAATCACTGAAACCGGTTTGGCTCAGTGGTAGAGGGTCGGTCTGAGGACTAAAAGGTCCCGGGTTCGATTCCGGTCAAGGGCATGTACACTGGTTGCAGGCACATCCCCAGTAGGAGGTGTGCAAGAGGCAGCTGGTCGATGTTTCTCATTGACGTTTCTAGCTCTCTATCTCTCTCCCTTTCTCTCTGTAAAATATCAATTATATATATATATATATATATATATATATATATATATATATATATAATTATATATATATATAATTTTATATATATATACATAATTTTATATATATATATATATATATATATATATATATATATATATATTTAAAAAGGGCATCAATTGCTTTTGGACTCAGAAAATGGTTTCAGCAGCAGCTGTAGCCCCACCGGCTGCTTTTGCTGCGACGCACAGGTACAGAGAGCAGCACTCTGAGGTGAGGCTCCTGCCCCATGCAGGTGCTCACCAACAGAGACCCAGCGGAGAGCCAGCGCCACCCAGTGTGGTGCCAAGGTGCCCGCCACATCTGCGTCCCACTGCAGACCCCGTGGAGCAGATGTCCCCACCGTGACAGTCTGGGGAGGAGGGCTGTTATGGTTACTGAAGACAATGGCCTCCAACACGAGATGTCTGTGCCTTAAGTTATCTGCTTGCCACACGGCTGTTGAGTACCACTGAGTGATGACATCACATTTTAAAATAAAGACCCGATTCTGAATATATAAGCTGGAATGGCTAATGAGAAGCTGATGTAGAAGGGACAGAGAAATCCAGAGATGGAGAAGGAGGTGGATTTGGCTAGAGAGATGCAGGGATAAAAAAAAAAAGCCAAGCACTTTTCCTTTTTCAAGAATCTCGTCAAGCTTACAGTCTGGCTGACAATTTTCCCTGGAATGGAAGCAGTGTGCCTGTTCAGTACTCTGCGCTTTGGCTTCCGGATTCCAAAGGCCTTTTCTCTTGGAGCTCAGGGACAGAAACCAGGGCATCTGCCCAAGGGAGGAGCCAGGGTGGCCTTGAAAGAAAGTGTTGTGGCCTTTCTGGGTCTAGGTGGTGACTTGATCGATTCACCTGCCTTGCCTAATTCCTTCGGGAGCCTTGGTAATTGTGAAGCTATCCCCATGTCTTCACTTACCATAATAGCCCTCCTCCCCCCTACCTTTCTCACTACCCTCACCCCCCAAGAATGACTATAAAATGATGAATCCCTAGAAAACCCTATAAAAATGTTTCTGTTACAGGTCTGTATCAACATAGTTTTGGACATCTGAGTGCCGTCCAATAGATCCTTCAAACGACCCTTCTCCAGGAGAGAGGCTTCCAGGCCTGTGAGTCGGTGCTAAGTTGGAGTTGGTGTGTTAGTGCCACCACACACATGCTATGGGAAACACAAAGTCTTATCCTTAATAGCATGCCCAAGAACACACTTAGCTGTTCCTGTGATTGGTTTATAACCTCCATGCAAGTCACTGGGGAGTCAGTGATGGGCTGGAGAGAGCAATACTGAGCAGATAAGAGAACCAAAGCATCTCAGTCCCCCAGTCCTCAGCCAGCCCTCTTCTTATTTGGTGTCAACACTGGCCCCCTTTCTCTTACCGTCCTTCCCCACCTGCTTCAGGCCTTTATTACATCGCTAATAACGCTTCGACTACCTTCTTTATTTCTTCTTTTAGTGTTTAATTGAAAATGTATATCTGTAGCTCCTAAAATGTTGATCTGTGAAACCACTTTCTTGGTAGCATGTGTGCCAATGAAAACAAGAGATGAAGAGAACTGAACTGGTCTCTCAGTGCCTTCCAACCACAAGGGGTGGGGACAGAAGTACAATAGTACTGTGTGCCACATCAGAAGAGAACCAGAATACATGGTGAATAGCACTATAGGCTACCACAGTCTGCCCCCTGGGTGACCCAGAATTCAGTTCGCCCAAGTTCTATATGTAAATGTATTCATCCTCCTTTCATTCCCCTTAGAGCCCGAAAGTCCTGTCCAGTTTCAGTATTAAAACAAAAAGTTCAGGATCGCTACTTTAGTGAAGGAGGTAGCCTCACCATCGAAGTTGAGTATGGCTCTTTTGATCTGGAAACCAGTGAACTAGAAAGATGAGCTATTTGCAACCCCTTCCACTCCCCCATTGGGCAGTGGCTGAACACTCCCATTGGGAAAGGGACAAATGGGGGATACTCAGCAGTCAGTGGTCCATAGCCATTCTGAATATGCTAAGAGTAGGCAGACACTCCAAGAAGCCTCCACCCCTTCACTCCTACAGGGATGGCACATTTCTTGAATCGGCCCTGATTCAGCTCCCTGGAGGTCCTTCCCTTGTCTGTGTTCTCCTTTGCACTTGGCTCTGCTTTGCTTTTTCACCACTTGTGTTGATATTATCTGAATAGGACATTAGTAAGTGACCTCCTGGCAGATGAACAGCTTTCTCAGCCTCTTGTAGGCCCAAAGCTGGTTGAAGGAACCAAGGATCACTTAAAATATCAAGCAGTTACAGACATTTTTTTTAGGCTAGGCTAGTGGTTCTTTTAAAAAACATCAATGAGAGAGAAACATCAATGGGCTGTCTTCTGCACACCTACCACTTGGGATCAAGTCCACAACCCAGGTTGTGGCCTGACTGGGAATTGAACCAGCAACCTCTTGGTGCACAGGATGATGCTCAACCAACTGAGCCACACCGACAGGCTTTAAATAGCTTCTCGATCCCTTGCTCTCTCTCTCTCTTCTCCTTCTGGTACTCCTATAGTGTGGATGTTGTTATGCTTGACATTCCCAAGGCCCTTAGACTTTCATTAAATACATTTCTTTTCTTTGTGTTGTCCTGCTTGGGTGTTTTTCGTTATGGTATCCTTTAAATTGCTTACCTAATCTTCTGCTTCATCTAACCAGCTAGTATAATCTTCATTTTAAATGTTATATTCTTCATATCTGACTGGTTCTTTTGGTGATTTCTATGTCCTTTTTTATGCTTGTTATCTCTTAAAGTTCTAAGTTTATCCATTCTTTCACTTAGTTCCTCGAGCATCCTTATAACCATTGTTTTGAATTCTGTATCTGATAGAGTGCTTATCTCCATTTTATTTTATTCTTTTTCTGGAGATTTCTCCTATTCTTTCATTTGGGACATGTTGGGGGGAATTTTTTTTTTTTTTTTACTTTTAATTTTGGTTGCTTCTCTGTATTTGTTTCTCTGTATTAGGTAGATCTGCTATGTCTACCAGTCTTGGTATGGTAGTCTTATATAGTTGTTGTCCTGTGTGGTTCAGTGCTACAGTCTCTCTAATCCCCTGAGCTAGGTACTCCAGGAATGTCCCTTATATGGGCTATGTGAGCTCTTTGTCGTAGTTGAGTTTTGATTGCTGTAGCCCATCCATGGATGTAATCGACCCTCAGGCTGGCTGACTATGAGCATCAACCCCACCATAGCGTAGAAGCTTTTATGTGGGGGCTAACCTCACAAAGTGAAATTTGGCCCAGCAGGATCTGGTGCCTGCCAAGGTGTCCTTTTGGGTGTGCCACTGGTGGAGCTAACTGAGTCGTGCTCTGATGTTGTCTGAAGCCCACCTCTGAGCGTATTGTTTCTGGGATCTCTTGAAAGGCACTCCAGTGCAGGCCAATGTCAGATGCCACTTGTGACCAATCTTGAGCTACCTTTTGGAGCTACAAAGTGATCCACAGTTTGTGGCGGCCTCTGCTGGGCCTGAGTGTGCTTGGAAGGAGCCAGGCTGTGTACCAACAGGACCTAGCCAGGGAGTAGGTCAGCAAAAAGCTTGTTACCTCAAGATCTGCCTCTGTTTGCCAGCTGCCTATTAGGCTCAGTCACTGAAAGAGCCTCTGCCAGTAAGCGAGTTGTGTGAACAGGTCCTCAGTAAGTCACTAGTGTGTGTGTGGGGGGGGGGGAGGGTGGTGTTCACCAATGGTGTTCACAGACTCAAACTTGGCCAGTGCTGGGCTGAAGACACTCAGCAAATGTCTCATGGGTCCAACAAAGCCATCAGGGACCTTCCAGGCCTGTAGACCCTTGTGGTGGGGTGAGGTCTCAGGGAGCTCTCAGGGTGAGGCCAGCGGAGATCATGTGGAGGGAGGGCTCTTCAAAGACACGATGGTGTGAGTGTGGTATAGAAGAGAAAACTTACTTTCTCCCTGCCCATCTCTGCCACCCCCCGAATCTGCCCCGACCTCCTCAAGAGCCTTCCAAGAACTTCTGCACCACTGACCCAGGCTGGCCACAGCCAGCTGATTTCTCCACAGGGTGAAGGCTTGGCAGGGCAGGGCTACAGGGAGTTGGGAGGATAGGGCTGGTGCATTCCCCCAGGCTGGTGCCATATGAAGGGGAATGCTCAACCCAGGAAAGATGGAATCTGTGGGTGGTGTGGGACATGAGTGCAGCACAGGGACCTTGGCAGATGTCCCTCCAGCCCTCTCCCTGTAAGACTCTGTTCTGCTCTGAGCTGCTGTCTCTCTGCCAGAGTCTGGGATGAGTGCTTGTAAATATTTTTGTGTGTTGGCCCTTTAAGAGGGCACCCGGGGTTTCCACCCTACCTCTCTTCCCTATCTCTACCTGGCAGATGGAATCCCCACTGGTTTTCACAGTCAGATGTTTTGGGGGCACCTCTTCCTCTCAGGTGCTCCAGGCTGAGGAGCCCAGAGTGGGGTTGCGAATTCTCAGTCCTCAAAAGGTATCTTTACAGTCGAAACCAGTTTGGCTCAGTGGATAGAGAGTCAGCCTGCAGACTGAAAGGTCCCGGGTTTGATTCCGGTCAAGGGCATGTACCTACTGGGCACATCCCCAGTAGGGGGTGTGCAAGAGGCAACTGATCAATGTTTCTAACTATCCTTCTCCCTTCCTCTCTGTAAGAATTCAATAATTATATATATATATATATATATATATATATATATATATATATGTTATATACATATATATATAATTATATATATGTATATTTTTTAAAGAGGTACCTTTACAGCTGAAATATCCCTGCAGATTGTCTATTGTCACACATGGGGTGGGGCTAGCCATTTTCATGTCTCCGACCTACCTAGCACTCTGGCTGGAACTGCTCCTGTAACCCTTAGTTATAAGACTTCTGTTCAGCTCCTCACCATTTGGTTATTCAGGTTGACGGTTCTGTAATGTGGTTGTCACTGGCATTTGGTCCTGTGAGGAGCTGAGTTTAACTCCCACCTCCTTCACCAACAACTGGCATCCCCCACCCTCTCTGTATCTTCTGTGCTGAGGGGGTCTGTTCAGAGCTTATGCCCCCTTTAAACGGGGTTGTTTGTTTTCTTATTGTTGAGGATTAGGTGACTTTTTAAAAAAATACTAAGACACCAGTTCTTTATCAGATCTGTTTTGAGAACAATTTCTCTGATTCTGTGGCTTATATTAAAATCAGTTAGAAGACAGAGATCTGCAAGAATGCCCTCCTCTTCCTTCTCTCCTGCTCCCCCACCACCAGGGGCTTCTCTCGCTCTCTCTCCAGGGAGTGCCCTTCTAGAGAGGATATACCTATGCTCTCTGCTCGGACAGCTCCCATTTCTGGGCTGACAAGAGATACCTCGCTGACTCTGGCCTCACCTGGCAGCCTCACGCCAAGTGGACTCCACCTGACCTGACTTTGAATGAGATGAGGGCTCTCTCTCCTCTCCACCGAGCAGAGCCCCCCTCATAGACGCTGGATGTGCTGGGTGTGAGGGCTGAGCTGGCACAGGACTGGGGCAGATGTCACCGCTGGACGACCTCTGTGGTTTGGGTGCTGTGACCTGCCCCGTAACCTCGAGCTTGATACTCTCACCTTCTGGCACCTTCCATGCGGCCCTTTATAAGATCCCTTCTGCTCACACAAGGTCAAGTGGGCCCTGCTGTTGCAACTGAGAACTCCCCCTGGATAGAGCACGTTCACGGTGTCCCTGACTGACTCCCTAGACCTGCTCTCCTGGCAGAGAGGAAGGGGAGAGGGAGCAGGCCAGAATGTGCAGGCCCCGCCCTCCTGGGCCTGGGCGGCAGGGCCAGGCTGCTCAGCTCAGCTGACTTGTGGAGCAGGGGGGACTGGTGTGGGCTGGGGGTGGGAGTTGGGGAGAGGGTAGATGGATGGCTTCCAGATGGGCTTGTCACTCTCAGGTCCCTTCATCTCCTCCACCTCCACCCCTCCTCCTTTCTCCCTCGCTGAGGTCTCAGCCCTGGGTCTCCTCACCCCTGCTTTCACAAACAAGGCTCAAAGTGGACAACGTGACCTCAAATGTAGGGAACTGCCCCCAACACCCTAAAGTCATGTTTACATTAGACCGAGAATCTCCACTTCCGGAGACCCATCCTAAATAAAGATTTACGGACGCAGAAGTTCCCTTCAGCGCGATGATGGGAGTGAAGAACGGGAAACGGCTCATGGTCCACAGCAGGGGCTTTGGGAATTCTGATGAGACACAGACAATGCCAAGGAGGGAGCGGACTGACTGGCAGGGTCCACCCTTTGGGGAATGAGGTTCCAGAAGGACACATGATGCAGAATCCACCCTGCCACTGGCCCCAAGTGCACACACACACACACACACACACACACACATGTGCATACATGAATATGCAGGGGTATCCATATATACATGCATAAGCATGGGAACACAGGCATCCACACATGTATGCATGAGTGAGGGAACACAGGTACACACACGTGCACATGCAGACACAGTGTGCACACACAGGGAAGGGACTGGAACAGGGAGCACCCCTGTCAGAGCTCTTCTCCTTGGGAGGACTTTGTTCTTTACTTGACTCTGAATCGCTTATAATTCATGATGGTACCATAATAAGCCTTTTTATTTTGGTCAGAAATACTTTAAAAATAAAAACTAAAGGATGCACTTTACTCCATAGATGACTGATCAATGGGTAACAGTGAAAACATGACTTTGATATGTTTAGAACTACCGATCACACATGCATTATAAAAAAGACTAGACATCCTCTAAGCAGAAGGTAAGAGATTTGCAACTCCTGCCCCAGAGCTGACCATCAGGAGTGACTTGGTGGGTCCCTCTCAGGCTCTGCCGCTCTCATGCTGTTTGTCTGTCTCTGTCACAGGCAGACTCCTTCTCACAGGTATGGGTCTGCCTGTGGAAATCACATGTGTGTGGTCTAACAGGTAGGATCCCGGATGCAGAGAGTTTGTTCACGTGTTTCACATGAGAGGTACCCCAGGGTCCTTGTCTCTGGGCACACAGAGACCCCTGCACCCACTTGAGCAGCTGCTCAGCTCCCTCCTCCACGTGAACCAGGATTGGTGGATCCCGTGCCCTCTCCAGGGACATTGGAGGTTTTACCAATACCAGGCTATTTCATCAGTGCTGTGATAGACAATCTCAAAAATCCATCTCTCAACAACTGTGCAAGGACTTCTGTGGGTAACCCGTGGGGGGAGCACTGCTGGGTGCAGGGGTGCCCTGTGGCACTTGGGCAGGTCCTGCTCACTGTTCTCCCAGACGGTGGCCTTTCTCCCTCCTCCACAGGAGGCCTGTGGAGCCTCTGCTGCCTCACTCTGTCCCCAGGGTGGTCACCACCAGCCCAGAGGCCTGCCAGTCTGAGGTGACAGTGCTCTCCCCCCAGTGTCCACAGAGGGTGTGTCCCCATCAGGGAGGCGGGGCATCTCTGACATGGAGAGGCCTGTGCACTGCCTCATTGGAGGTGAACGTGTCTGCCCCTTGTCCCTTTAGAAAACACCTTTCCAGAGTTCTCTGCACCACAGGGAGGTTACACCTTTCTCTGGCCTCGGGTTGTAAGAAATGCTTTGCAGCTTGAGGTTTCTCTTTCCAGATTTCTGCATTTTTTTCTGTTGTTGGTGGGGCACATGAAGAGCCAGCCTTTGCCTGCCTGGCTTCTGGCCTTGGGGCTACACTGAGCACAGAGCCTCTAACCCAGGATAATGTACACAATTACTAAGGGATTCTTCTTTTTATTTTATTTTTTTACATCTCCTCTCTAATCCACGTGGAATTTCCCTTTAAAATAACAAAAATGCTATTTCAGATAAACACAAAAATATGTGAGCAGGCACAAAAAGGCACAAAGATTCCACGTGTAGAAACATCCAGAACAGGTAACAGAGCAGACAGAAAGCAGGCCAGGGGTCCCCAGGGGCAGGAGGAGTGCGGAGTGAGTCCTGTTGGTGCAGGTTTCCCTTTGGGAAGATGGAACCTCCTGCAACTAGATGGTGGTGAGGGTTGCCCAGCATCGTGAGAGTCCTTCAGGCTTAGGAATGACACCATTTAAAATACGAATAATAATTTTTATTTATTTATGGAATTGAATCACCCAAGGGAGAAAGAAAGCATAAGATAAGAAAGAAGAATAGAGAAAAACAGAAAGAGCCAAGAATACTCCCGTAAATGTCAGTTAAAACATAAATAATTGAATAGCCCCATGAAGAAAAGTATAGCATACAAAGAAAGAAAAATAGAAGAAAAAGATCAATGAGAGGAGGTAGCACCAGTTTTCCTGAGGGAAGACGGTGAGCACCATAGGCGAGCAGCTCTGAAGTTGGCCCTACTGGGGTTTCAGGAGGCAGCTCCTCTTCTAAGATAGGTACCTGGGCAGGCTCCATGGAGGGATCCTCATGCAGAGCAGGTGGGGCCTCAGTCATGTCTGCAGGTTCCTCCCAGGCTGAACTGGGCTCTACAGCTGCCACCTGAAACAGTGAGGGAGGTGGCTGCAACTCTGGAGGAGCCCACACCTCCAGCTCTTCATCAGACTCATCATCAGATGCCTCAGTGGTGAAGGTGAGGCCAGGTGTTCATCGACTCCCGGACACCCCTCTAAGACCCAAGTTGAGCTATGTAATGACAGTAACCAGCAACCGGTCCAGAGTCCTCAAACCCTGCCAGGCCCTAATCACTGTTGCTTCAGCCCACTGGATATGCTGCTCCTAGATCAGGCCCAGCTGTGTAAACATAGACCTCCTCCTAGGGCAAAGGAGAGTCACCTCCAGGGCTCAGGACGAACCTTGGGCAGAGGGCTGCCCACACTCCACGTCCAACCAGCCAACCTTGACCCGGGGTATGTACATGACTGGTGCACCAGGCTTCTGACCCTCCTCAGCCTGTTCCAGCTCAGGACCTTTCTATGTGAAACACTTTACATGTACACACACACACACACACACACACACACACACACACACACACACAAACACATAGGGGTAATCGGGCTACTCAGGTGTCAGGTGGGGTCAGAGGGGTGATTTGGCACCCACACAACCACCCTGGAACTCCCTATGTTACCTCTGGCTCCAACTGTGTTAAGGGTGACACGGGTCTGTGCTGAGTCCTGAATGAGAAGAGGCCAATGCGGAACCTTCTCTCATCGCTGCTTACCTTGAGGCCTTGGCGTTGGGACTCAGGGAAAACCAGGGCAGATTCCAGAGAGGGCTCCTCGTCCAGGGGGGGTGGGTCCTCAGTCATGTCTGCAGGTGCCTCCAAGGCTGGCCCCGGCTCCACAGCTGCCACTGGAGAGGCTAATGGAGGTGGCTGCACCTCTGGAGGTGTCCAGGCCTCCAGTTCTTCATTTAACTCCACATCAGATGCCTCAGTGGGGAAGGCGGGGCCTGGGTCTTCTTTGACTCGCTGTCCCTCTATGAGCCCAGTTGAGTTCTATAATGACAGTAACCGGGAGAGACAAGATGTAGCTTGAACAGATGGACCTGTTCTGAGCCTAGTCCCAGAGCAGATAAAAGGAGTGCCTGAGAGTCGCTTGGGGATTTTCAGTTGGAAAGCTAAGGAGTAGCAGAACTCTAAGAGAAGGTAATGTCTACTGGATGAAACATTCTGACCAAGCAGCCCGCAATGCAGCAGAGACTTCTCCTAGAGCTACGGGCTCAGAGGGAAAACTACTGCATTTTACAAAGAAAAGAGGATCTTATCTGAGGCCTGAAACAGCCACAACAGTAGAGACCACCAAACAGTTGTGAGGCCCAATCGATGCAAAAATATGGCTTCAAGGGACTTCTTCAATCACCCACGGAAAGGTCAGAGCTTGCTGGGAATAATGTGAGGGACCTGGGTCCCTGCTGCAGCAGCAGTGGTGGTGGCAGCAGCGGCTGCCATGGACACACCGCCAGGTGGATCCCCACAGAGAGAATTGCATGCCTGCAAGACCCAGGGCTGGGTTTGGCGTGATCTTCCAAAAAATCAGGGCTTTCTTAAAAAGCCAAAGGATGCGGCACAAATAGTTAAGTATCATGACTGTCCCGCCAAAAGCAGAGAATCATGACACCTTGGCGCAGACCCATCCTGCGCCTGGTCCCCTTTACCCCCTTGTTTCTGAGAAATAGGGAAGGACTGGCCAGTTTGGCATATTCTGGGAGTCTGCAGGGAGAAATTGGCTTCCTTGAATCTGGGGATCAGAGATGGAAGAGACCATCTGGGAGACATCACCAAAGCAGCCTACATGGAAAAACATAGAATGTGCCATAGACAAAGAAAGAAGGCTAGAACAGCCAAAAAGACGGGGAAGTCAATCCAGAAACACTTGCAACCTAGGGGCTGAATTAGAAACTGACTTTTTTTAATATTATGTTTAATTCATCAAAAATCAACAGACACAAATAACTAAGAAATAGTGTACTTATAATTAGGGACTAGCTCACAAAACTGAGGTGCAGTGGAACACAGGGAACTGCAATACTGTCTGGACTGAGAAACATGGGTGCCAAATAGATTAACAGAGGAAGTCAATGACCACTACTGCACATTTTTTATGCTAATCTTTCTATTTTTCATTTTATTTTCATTTTTTATATCTTTTACTATAGAAATGGTTTTTTTCTTTTTCCTCACTTCATTTTACATTTTCAATTATTACACTCTTTAGTTTCACTCATCATTATTAATACTGTTATTTAGCATTTTTTGCTTCCTTTTTCTTTTTTTTAAGTATCACTTTATTTTCTATTTATTTTACGTTGGGATTAGTCGTCTTCTTTCTATTTTCATCTCTAGTATAGCATGTTTCAACTCTATATCAACTCGACCTTTCCGCCATCACTCTCTTCCTAACCTTTCCACTTTTTGTCTGCTATTTATCTTATTGCTCTCCTGCTTTAGTTTTTCCCTATGCTTCCTGTATATACCCTGCTAAAATTTTCACCCTACTCATATAACTAATTTCCAGTCTCCTGTTCCAAGTGTATACATACCAGTCTATTTGCTATGTTAACTCTTTATTTAAAAAAAATTTTTTCCACTCTGTCCTTTCGTGGTTGTTTGCATGAATGTTGATTATATTGAATTTATGTAATTTTTAATATGACTGATATGCTTATTCTTTTCTTGTTACTGTTGCTTAGTATTTTTTAATTGTTTTCTATGTTTGTTATTTTCTTCTGTTTATCCATGTCTTGCTTGATTTTAGTGGGTATTGTAGTTTGTATTAATCTTCAAGTACTGTTGCTGGCATTTGCTGGCATCAGTGGTTGTTGTATTGGAATTTTCTCCATAGATATATAGTTTGTGCACCGTTTCTCTCTTATTCTTCTTCTTATCTCTCTCTCTGTCCCTCTCCCTCTCCCTCTCCCTCTCCCTCTCTCTCTCTCTCTCTCTCTCTCTCTCTCTCTCTCTCTCTCCTTTTTCTTTTTCATATTTCCCAATTTAATTTCGAGAATACTTTTTTTCCCTTTTATCTATCTCTTTATTTATCAGGCATCATTTTTGTTACTTTTCTTCTTTCTCTCCTAACAACTGACTTGTCTTTCTCTAGTGGTCAGTTTATTAGAGGTTATTAATATTGCTAATACTTTTCAGTTCAGTGCCTTCTGTGTTGTACTGGTAGTGTTTTATTTTGTACCTTAAATTAATACAGAAGAAAGAGAACTACATAAGCAGACATCCTGAAAAGAGAGACCGTGGGGAGACATAGAAATAGCCCGCACATGAAAGAAAAAGCGGACATCACCAGAAAAGGAAGTAAACAAGTTAGAGGTAAGCAACCTACCAGAGCAGAAATTGAGAATAATGATCATAAGATGGCTAAAAAGCATGGAAGACAAATTTGACAATATGAATAAGAACCAAGAGCAAATGAAGATGAACCAAGAAGAAATGAAAAATGATTTCATCTCTATGAAGAACTCAATAGAAAGCATCAAGAGTAGACTAGAAGGAGCTGAGGACACATCAGTGAGATAGAAGAGGAGATGGGAAAAAATACCCAATTAGAGCAGCTTCCGGGGGAAAAATACAATGACAGTTACCAGCAACCCATCCAAGTCAGGTGCGGCCTCAATCATGTATGCAGGTGCCTCCAAGGCTGGCCCGGGCTCCACAGCTGCCACCAGAGAGGCTGATGGAGGGGGCTGCAGCCCTCGAGGTGCCAAGACCTCCAGCTCTTCATGTGACTCTTCAGCAGATGCCTCAGTGCTGAAGGTCGGGCATGGCTCTTCATCGACTCGCTGATGTCCCTCCAAGAACAGAGTTGAGCTCTGCAATGACAGTAACAGGCAACCGGTCCAAAGACAACAAATCCTGCCGGCCCTAGTCACTACTGCTGAACACTGGACATTCTGCTCCCGGATCAGGCCAAACCCAATGTCTGCACAGACCTCCTCCCAGGGGAAATGAGGGTCACCTACAAGGCTCAGGATCGACCTTGGGCAGAGTGCAACCCACACTTCACATCCACCCAGCCAACCTTGACGCAAGGTGTAAACATGACTGGTCCACCAGGCTTGGGACCCTCCTCAGCATGTTCCTGCTCAGGCCCTTTCAATGTGATCCCAGTTGCACACAAACACACACACACACACACACACACACACACACACACACACACATGCACGCACACAAAAGGGGACATGGAGCTGGGATAGGCTGGCCTCCATGAAACTAACCATGGCCTCCCTATGTTACCTCTTGCTCCAAATGTGTTTTGGGCGACACGGGTCTGCACGGAGCCCTGAACCAGAAGCGGCCAATGCGGAATCTTCTCTCATCGCTGCCTCTCTTGAGGCCTTGGCTTTGGGACTCGGGGAGACCCAGGGCAGGTTCCAGAGAGGGCTCCTCATCCAGGGGGGGTGGGGCCTCAGTCATGTCTGCAGGTGCCTCCAAGGCTGGCCCCAGTTCCACAGCTGCCACCGGAGAGGCTGATGGAGGTGGCTGCACCTCTGGAGGTGTCCCGGCCTCCAGCTCTTCATTTAACTCCACATGAGATGCCTCAGTGGGGAAGGCGGGGCACAGATCTTCTTCGACTCCCTGATGTCCCTCTATGATCCTAGTTGAGCTCTATAATGACAGTGACCGGGAAAACAAAATGTCCCCTGAACAGATGCACATGTTCTGAGCCTAGTCCCAGCAAAGATAGGAGGAGAGTCTCAGAGTCATGTGTGGATTTTGAGTGGGAAAGCTAAGGAGTAGCAGAACTCTAAGAGAAGGTAAGGATCTGCAGGACAGGATTTTCTGACCAAGCAGCCTGCACTGCAGCAGAGACTTCTTCCGGAGCCAAGGGCTCAGAGGGAAAACTACTGCATTTTACAAAGAAAAGAGGTTCTTATCTGAGGCCTGAAAAACCTACAACAGTGGTGACCACCGAACAGCTGTGAAGGCCAATGGGTAAAAAACCATGACTTCAAGGGAATTCTTCAATCACCCACGGAGAGGTCAGAGCTTGCTGGGAATAATTTGAGGGAGCTGGGTCCTTGCTGCAGGGGCAGTGGTGGTGGCAGCAGCGGCTGCCATGGATACACAGCCAGGGTGGATCCCAACAGAGAGAATTGCATGTTGCAATACCCATGCCTGGGTTTGGCATGATCTTCCCTAAAATCAGGGCTTTCTTGAAAAGTCAAAGGATGTGGGACAAATAGTTAAGAATCGTGACTGTCCTGGCAAAAGCAGAGAATCAGGACACCTTAGCGAAGATGCATCCTGAGCCTGGTCCCCTTCATCCCCTTGTTTCTGAGTACTAGGGAAGGACTGGCCAGTTTAGCATATTCTGGGAGACTGCAGGGGGAGATTGCCTTCCTTGAATAGGGGGATCAGAACTGGAAGAGACCATCTGGGAGTCAGCACCAAAGCAGCCTACCTGGACAAACCATAGAGCTTGCCATAGACAAAGAAAGAAGGCTAGAGCAGCCAAAAAGACTGGGAAGTCAATCCAGAAACACTTGCCACCTAGGGGCTGAATTAGAAACTGACTTTTTTATATGACTTTTAATTAATCAAAAAATCAACAGACAAAAATAATTAAGAAATAGCCTACTTAAAATTAAGGACTACCTTACAAAACTGAGGTGCAGTGGAACGCAGGGAACTGCAATACTGTCTGGACTGAAAAGAAAAGTGCCAAATAGAATAACAGAGGAAGTTAATGACCACTAAGGCACATTTTTTATGCTAATCTTACTATTTTCATTTTTTATATCTTTTACTGAAGAAATGAATCTTTTTCTTTTTTACTGACTTGATTTTACCTTTTCAATTATTACACATTTGAGTTTCAATCATCATTATTAATACTGCTGTTTTTCATTTTTGTTTCCTTTTTTCTCTCACTTTTTTTAAGTACCATTTGATTTTCTCTTTATTTTACATTTGGATTCGTTGTCTTCTTTCTATTTTCATCTCTACTATAGCATTGTCAAACCCTATCTCAATTGGACCTTTACCCATTCACTCTCTTCCTAACCTTTCCCCATTTTGTCTCCAATTTATCTTAAAGCTTTCCTGCTCTTCTTTTTCCGATTCTTTCCGCATACCCCCTTCTAAAATTTTCACCCTACTTATATAACTAATTTTCAATTCCCTACTCCAAGTGCATACCTACTACTTTCTTTGCTATCTTAACTATTAAAAACGAAAAATAGTGACTTCCTCTCTGTCCATTGGAGGTTGTTTGCGTGAATGTTGATTATATTGTATTTTTATGCTTTCTAATGTGATTGATATGCTTATTCTTTTGTTGTTATTGTTGCTTAGTATTTTTTAATTGGTTTGTATGTTTGTTATTTTTTCTGTTTATCCCTGTCTTGCTTGATGTTATTGGGTATTGTAGTTTATTTTAATCTTCAATTACTATTGCTGGCATTTGCTGGGATCAATGGCTGTTCTATTGCAATTTCCCCCACAGATATATAGTTTATTCACCTTTTATCCTTATTCAGCTCTTGTATCTCTCTCCCTCCCTCCTTCTCTCTCTCTCTCTATCTTTCTCTCTCTGTCTCTCTCATTCTCTCTCTCTCCCCTTTTTTTTTCTATTTCCCAATTTAATTTTGACACTACTTTTTTTTTCTTTTTTCTATCTATTTATTTATCACTGGTCTGTTTTGTTACTTTTCTACTTTCTCTCCTAACCCCTAACTTGTCTTTCTCTAGTGGTCAGCTTTATTATAGGTTATTAATATCACATATACTTTTCAGGTCAGTGGCTTTTGTGTTGTACTGATAGTGTTTTATTTTGGGCCTTAAATTAACACAGGAGAAAGAGAACTACATAAGCAGACATCCTGAAAAGAGAGACCATGGAGAGATATAGAAATAGCCCGCACATGAAAGAAAAGCAGGGATCACTAGAAAAGGAAGTAAACAAGTTAGAGGCAAGCAACGTACCAGTGCAAGAATTGAGAATAATGATCATAAGATGGCTAAAAAGCATGGAAGACAAATTTGACAATATGAATAAGAACTGAGAAGAAATGAATATGAATCAAGGGAAATGAAGATGAAACAAGAAGAAATGAAAAATGGCTTTGCTACTATGAAGAACTCAATAGAAAGCATGAAGAGTAGACTAGAAGAAGCACAGGACCACATCAGTAAGCTAGAAGACAAGATGGAAAAAAAGACCCAAATAGAGCAGTTTCTAGGAAAAAAAAATACAATGACAGTTACCAGCAACCCATCCAAGTCAGGTGCGGCCTCAGTCATGTGTGCAGGTGCCTCCAAGGCTGGCCCCGGGTCCACTGCTGCCACCAGAGTGGCTGATGGAGTGGGCTGCACCCCTCGAGGTGCCAAGGCCTCCAGCTCTTCATGTGACTCTTCAGCAGATGCCTCTCTGGTGAAGGCGGGGCCTGGCTCTTCATCGACTAGCTGATATCCCTCAAAGACCCGAGTTGAGCTCTGCAATGACAGTAACAGGCAACTGGTCTTAAGACATCAAACCCTGCCGGCCCTAGTCACTACTGCTGCTGCACACTGGACATTCTGCTCCCGGATCAGGCCAAGCCCAGTGTCTGAACTGACCTCCTCCCAGGGGAAATGAGGGTCACCTACAAGGCTCAGGATCGACCTTGCGCAGAGTGCAACCCACACTTCACATCCACCCAGCCAACCTTGACGCAAGGTGTAAACATGACTGGTCCACCAGGCTTGGGACCCTCCTCAGCATGTTCCTGCTCAGGCCCTTTCAATGTGATCCCAGTTGCACACAAACACACACACACACACACACACACACACACACAAAAGGGGACAATGAGCTGCTCAGGTTGGGTCAGCGGGTTAGTCTGGCCTCCATAAAACTAACCATGGCCTCCCTATGTTACCTCTCGCTCCAAATGTGTTTTGGGCGACACGGGTCTGCATGGAGCCCTGAACCAGAAGCGGCCAATGCGGAATCTTCTCTCATCGCTGCCTCTCTTGAGGCCTTGGCTTTGGGACTCGGGGAGACCCAGGGCAGGTTCCAGAGAGGGCTCCTCATCCACAGGGGGTGGGACCTCAGTCATGTCTGCAGGTGCCTCCAAGGCCGGCCCTGGCTCCACAGCTGCCACCGGAGAGGCTGATGGAGGTGGCTGCACCTCTGGAGGTGTCCCGGCCTCCAGCTCTTCATTTAACTCCACATCAGATGCCTCAGTGGGGATGGCGGGGCTCAGGTCTTCTTGGACTCCCTGATGTCCCTCTATGATCCTAGTTGAGGTCTATAATGACAGTGACGGGGAGAAACAAAATGTCCCCTGAACAGATGCACATGTTCTGAGCCTAGTCCCAGCAAAGATAGAAGGAGTGTCTCAGAGTCATGTGTGGATTTTGAGTGGGAAAGCTAAGGAGTACCAGATCTCTAAGAGAAGGTAAGGGTCTGCAGGACAGGATTTTCTGACCAAGTAGCCCGCACTGTAGCAGATACCTCTCCCGGAACTAAGGGCTCAGAGGGAAAACTACTGCATTTTACAAAGAATAGAGGATCTTAGCTGAGGCCTGAAACACCCACAACATTGGAGACCACCGAACAGCTATGAGGCCCAATCAGTTCAAAAACGTGGCTTCCAGGGACTTCTTCAATCATCCACGGAGAGGTAAGGGCTTGCCGGGAATAATGTGAGGACCTGGGTCCCTGCTGCAGCAGCAGTGGTGGTGGTAGCAGCTGCTGCCATGGATACACAGCCAGGGTGGATCCCAACAGAGAGAATCGCATGCCTGCAAGACCCAGGGCTGGGTTTGGCGTGATCTTCCCAAAAATCAGGGCTTTCATAAAAAGCCAAATGATGCAGGACAAATAGTTAAGAATCGTGACTGTCCTGTCAAAAGCAGACCCTCAGGACACCTTGGCTCAGACCAATCCTGTGTCTGGTCCAATTCATCCCCTTGTTTCTGAGTGCTATGGAAGGACTGCCCATTTTGGCATATTCTGGGAGACTGCAGGGGGAAATTGCCTTCCTAGAATCGGGGGATCAGAGCTGGAAGAGACCATGTGGGAGACAGCACCAAAGCAGCCTACCTGGACAAACCATAGAGATTGCCATAGACAAAGAAAGAAGGCTAGAGCAGCCAAAAAGATGGGGAAGTCAATCCAGAAACACTTGCCACTTAGGGGCTGAATTAGAAACTGATTTTTTATATTAATTTTAATTAATCAAAAATCAACAGACACAAATAACTAAGAAATAGCCTACTTAAACATAAGGAATAGCTCACAAAACTGAGGTGCAGTGTAATGCAGGTACTGCCATACTGTCTGGACTGAAAAAAATGCATGCCAAATAGAATAACAGAGGAAGTGAATGACCACTACTCCACATTTTTATGCTAATCTTTCTATTTTTTATTTTACTTTCATTTTTTATATCTTTTACTGGAGAAATGAATTTTTCCTCCCTTTATTTTACCTTTTCAATTATTACACTTTTAGTTTCAAGCATCATTATTAATACTGATATTTTGCATTGTTTCTTTCCTTTTTCTTTTTTTCCCTTTTTTTTAAGTACCATTTTATTTTCCTCATTATGTTACATTGGGATTTGTTGTCTTCTCTCTATTTTCATCTCTACTATGGCATGGTTCAACCCTATGGCAACTGGACCTTTATGCCTTAATCTCTTCCTAACCTTATCCCTTTTCATTTCCAGTTTATCTTAACCCTTTCCTGCTTTAGTTTTTCCCTATTTTTTCTGTACACCTCCTGCTAAAATTTTCACCCTACTTATATAACTAATTTTCAATTCCCTGGTCCAAGTTCATACAAACCACTTTCTTTGCTATCTTAAAATTATTTAAAAAAAATTGTTTTCCTCTCTGTTCTTTGGTGGTTGCTTACATGAATGTTGATTATATTCAATTTTTATTCCTTTAATGAAATTGATATGTTCATTCTTTTATTGTTATTGTTGCATAGTATTTTTAATTGCTTTGTATGTTTATTATTTTCTTCTGTTTATCCATATCTCGCTTGATATTAGTGGGTATTGTAGTTTGTATTAATCTTCAAGTACTGTTGCACGCATTTGATGGGATCCGTGGTTGTTGTATTGTAATTTTCTCTACAGATATATAGTTTGTTCCCCTTTTCTCTCTTATTCTGCTTTATGTGTCTCTCTATATCTCGTATATTTTTTTCTATTTCCAAATTTCATTTCAACACTACATTTTTTTCCTTCTTTCAATCTCTTCATTCATGACTCATCTTTTTTGTTACTTTTCTTCTTCCTCTCCTATCCCCTAATTTGTATTTATCTAGTGTTCAGCATTATCAGAGGTTATTAATATTGCAAACACATTTCAGTTCAGTGCCTTTTGTGTTATATTAGTAGTGATTTTTTTTGTGCCTTAAATTAACACAGGATAAAGAGAACTACATAAGTAGACATCCTGAAAAGAGAGACGGTGGAGTAACAAATAGCCCACACATGAAAGAAAATCAGGCCTCACCAGAAAAGGAAGAAAACAAGTTAGAGGCAAGCAACCTACCAGAGCAAGAATTGAGAATAATGATCATAAGATGGCTACAAAGCATGGAAGACAAACTTGGCGATATGAATAAGAATCAAGAAGTGATGCAGATGAACCAAGAGGAAATGCAGATGAACCAAGAAGAAATGAAAAATGACTTCACTACAATAGAAAGCATTAAGAGTAGAATAGAAAGCATTAAGAGTAGAATAGAAGAAGCAGAGGACCACATCAGTGAGCTAGAAGACAAGATGGAAAAAAATACCCAATTAGAGCAGCTTCTAAAATAAAAATACAATGAGAGTTACCAGCAACCCATCCAGGGAAGGTGGGGTCTCAGTCATGTCTGCAGGTGCCTCCAAGGCCGGTCCCAGCTCTACAGCAGCCAATGGAGAGGCTGATGGAGGGGGCTGCACCTCTGGAGGTGTGAAGGCCCCCAGCTCTTCATGTGACTCTTCACCAGGTGCCTCAGTGGTGAAGGCTGGGCCCGGGTCTTCATTGACTTGCTGATGTCCCTCCATGACCCCAGTTGAGCACTGCAATGACAGTAACAGGCAACAGGTCCATAGATATCAAACCCTGCCAGGGTCTAGTAACTGCTGCTTCTGAACACTGCACCTTCTGCTCCCAGATCAGGCCCAGCCCAGTGTCTGTACTGACCTCCTCCCAGGAGAAATGAGAGTCACCTCCAGGGCTCAGGATAAACGTTGGGCAGAGGGCTACCCAGACTTTCCATCTGCACATCCAACCTTGACCCGGGGTGTAAACATGACTGGTCCACCAGGCTTCTGACCCCTGCTAAGCCTGTTCCTGCTCAGACCTTTTCTCTATGAACCCCTCTCACACACACATACCCACAGACACACACTCAAACAAAAAAAAATACTCGGAGGAGTCATGAGAGAGGTGGCCTGGCCTCCACACAAACACCCTGTGTCTTCCTGTCTTACCTCTGGCTCCATCTGTGTTAAGGGCGACACGGGTCTGTGCTGAGTCCTGAAAGATTGGTGGCCAATGCAGAACCTATTCTCATCGCTGCCTCTCTTGAGGCCTTGGTTTTGGGACTCGGGGAGATCCAGGACAGGTTCCAGACAGGGCTCCTCATCTAGGGCGGGTGGGGCCACAGTCACGTCTGCAGGTGCCTCCGAGGCCGACTCTGGCTCCACAGCTGCAACGGGGGAGGCTGATGGAGGTGGCTGCACCTCTGAAGGTGTCCATGCCTCAAGCTCTTCATCAGACTCCTCATCAGACACCTCTGTCTGTACTTTAGGTGTTTCTCCAGGAGCCTCCTCTACCACCTGGGTTGGCACTGGGCGGTGAGAGGAGAAAAGTTCACTCACATCACTGCATTTCCTTTTGTCCCCTTCACCGGAGTCCCACCCCCAGGATAGAACACAGGCCAGAGTCTTCTTGAGAAGCCACAGCCCAGGATCCACCACAGGTAGCCCTCCTTGCTGACAGTCGGGTAGGTGGGTGGTCTGATGCTGTGCTCTGCCCTGGCTAGGCTTTGGGGTGCTCCCTGTGTGCCTGGCACAGAGCCCTCCCCATAAGCTCACTTGCACCTCCTCCCTCACCATTCTACTCCCACCTTCTTACCCTTTATCTCTTGGTCCTCGGGCACCAAGTAATCTGGTTCTTTGTATTTACATTGGGTATTTGGCCTCGGGTAGTTAAATGTTGGGAACCTCCAGGAGAGACAGGGCGACTCCAGGAGGGGCTTGCAAATTGGTTCCACGAGGGTGCTTAAAGCTTCATCCAGCCTTTGTTTCCAGGCTGGAGACCTCCAGAACCCGGGATGGTCTGGAGGAGGAAACGATATCCGGCAGCTCCAGGGCCCTGGTTCTCCAGAAGCATAGCTGGCAAAATGCACTTTAGGCCGGCGCTGGCCCTGGGTACTATGACCCAGCTTCCCCTCAGTGGTGGAGGCGGGGCCCGAGTCTTCATGGACTCCCTGATGTCCCTCTGAGACCCGAGTTGAGCTCTGCAATGACAGTAACCAGCAACCGGTCCAGAGACCACAAACCCTGCCAGGCCCTAGTTGCAGCTGCTTCTGCCCACTGGACCTTCTGCTCCCAGATCAGGCCCAGCCCAGAGTCTGCACAGACCTCCTCCCAGGGGAAATGAGGGTCACCTCCAGGGCTCAGGATAGACCTTGGGCACAGGTCTACACAGACGCTCCATCCACAGAGCCAACCTTAATCTGGGGTGTGAACGTGACTGGTCCACCAGGCTTCTGACCCTCCTCTGTCTGTTCCTGCTCAGGCCTTTTCTCTATGAACCCCTCTCACATGCACACACACACCTACACACACACACACACACACACACACACACACACACACACACACATATACCCACACACACACACACACACACACACACACACACACACCTACACACACACACACACACACACACACACACACACACACTCAGAGGGGACATTAGAAGGGTGGCCTGGCCTCCACACCACCACCCTGTGTCTTCCTGTCTTACCTCTGGCTCCATCTGTGTTAAGGGTAACACGGGTCTGTGCTGAGTCCTGAAAGATTGGGGGCCAATGCAAAATCTACTCTCATCGCTGCCTCTCTTGAGGCCTTGGCTATGGGACTCGGGGAGATCCAGGCCCGGTTCCAGAGCTGGCTCCTCATCCAGGGCGGGTGGGGCCACAGTCATGTCTGCAGGTGCCTCCAAGGCCGGCCCCGGCTCCACAACTGCCACCGGAGAGGCTGATGGAGGTGGCTGCACCTCT
>CAWUQJ010000060.1:0-29096 GCA_963924515.1 Vespertilio murinus
ATACTCCAACGTCACGCTTTTAATGCTTCTGGCACTACTCGGCAACTTGACACTCATGGTGTCCAAAAAATCCTCGCCATAGTTACCAACATTAACTCTAAAATCCCTCTGTTTTAGGCGTTCGTCAAACGGGTTATCCCTAGCAAACATGTTAAAAAAGCAAAAAAAAAGCACAGCGGCCCTTCTCATATACGTACACCCCCATATTACCTTACTTTAAGTCGACAAACACGAGTAACTCAACGAACCAGGCCAGCTTCATTTAACTTCAGCAATATACGTACTCACCAGCCTAAGCAACGCTTGCTCACCATTATAGCATGCTTTGTAGACAGGCACTGCCCATGCGACACGCAACAACAGAAACATAATTTTCAAAATTATGTTATCATTGCAGGGGGATGCAATTAAGATTGTAAATATTCAAGGTTCTGATGAGATGAATAGAAGAGATACATTAAAACTGGCGACCAGCGTACTAGTAAGTGGGATGTTGTTAAAAGCTCGAGGAGAGGAAAGCAGCCAAAAAATGGTACTGCCTAGGAATAGCGTGCATTTCGATAAGAGCAGTTTAGCGCTACTGGTTATAAATCCACAAAATGACTACCTTAGCCCAGAGGGGATCGGATGGAGTCTGTATGGAGCAAGCATAAAAGAACAGGATGCAGCAAAGAACATAGGAGTTCTACTAGATACAGCCAAGTATACAGGGGTACATGTCATTGTTGCACATCAAAGATTCAAAAACAGGATTATGCCTACATGCCTAACTCCCCTTTTTTAACTTTATAAAAGGCACAAACATGTTAGCCGACGGCAGCAGTGGAGCAAAATTTCTATCTGAGTATAGACCGTTCATAAACGATACTAGAACTGTGATTCTGAGTCCAAGTAAACGTGTCGGGCTTATGGATAACAACCTAAAATTAGAACTTGCTGGAAGGAACATTAAGCAGGTAGTTCTATGTGGAATGGATGCTGATATGAGTGTGTCCACCTACATGAGAGAATTAGTCTCCATGAACCTTAGCGTTACAATAGTAAAAGATGCTACAGCTGGCGCGAACATACCGGAAGGAAATTCTTACGAAGTGCTATGGTAAGTTTTAAGTACCTTGCAAGCGATATAATAAGCGCACAAGAATTCATCAAAAGAATGCAATAAACAAATAAAGAAGGGGGGTTGTATCAATGGAGGAGAATCCCCCCTCCGGCTTCTCATACATTAGGCCCGTAGGTTTCACTTCTCAGTAGGCCTCATAGTTGGAAACAGTATCACGTCTCTTATGCTCTTGTTATTTGTAAATAACATCACTAGTCTGTCTATACCTATACCTTCTCCTGCTGTCGGAGGCATACCATAGGAAAGTGCGGTGATATAATCTTCATCCATATACATACCTTCCTCGTTCCGCTGTCTTTTTCTAGGGCCTGTAGTTTGAATCTCTCTAACTGGTCCACGGGATCGTTCACCTCGGAAAAACCATTCGCAATTTCATGCCCAGCTACAAATAACTCAAATCTATCAGCTATATCACAATCATCGTCATTTCTTCTGGCAAGAGGACTATTTCTATTGGAAAATCTGTGATGAATATAGGGTCAATAAGCTTACTTTCTACAAAATGATCAAATGCTTCTGACAACAGCTTACCATAAGACACAGAATCTGGCAGCACTATGCCCTCTATGCACAACAAACGGTGCAACTCTGTATAATCATCCACTATACACCTATCAACTTGACCAATCTCAACTATGCTATCCTTATATTCATGCGCCTAACATTGTCAAAAGAAATTAACCTGCCATCGAAGTTAATTGTATTGTTAAGTCCAAGACTAGAAAATAAAAAACAAAAGAGCTCAATGGTAAGCACAATCAAATCTTCATAAGTTTTGTATGCCCAATAAAATTCAATGGTAGAAAACTCTGGATTGTGAGAATGATCCATGCCCTCATTACGAAAGCTTCTATTGATCTCAAATACTGCCTCGAAGCCACCAACAATTAAACGTTTGAGATATAATTCCGGCGCTATACGAAGGTACATATCCAAATTCAAAGCATTATGATGAGTAACAAAAGGTCTGGCATTAGCTCCACCTGGGATTGGATGCAACATCGGAGTCTCCACTTCCAAAAACCCTCTGTCTTCAAAAAACCTGCGTATAAGTGAAATCAATTTGGAACGCATAACAAACGTTTCTCTAACATCCCTGTTGACAATCAAATCTATGTACCTATGGCGATATCTAAGTTCTACGTCGTTCAAGCCATGAAATTTTTCAGGCAAAGGCGATAAAGATTTAGTCAAAATATTAAGCTTACTAGCGTGCAAACTGAGCTCGTTAGTCTTAGTGCGGAACGGAGTGCCTAACGCGTTTATAATATCGCCTACTTCCATATTCCTCCTTAAAACGGCAAAGGCTCCCCCTAGCTCGTTCGCTGAAAAATATACTTGCAACATACCGCTCTGGTCCTCTATTTTTATAAAACCAGCTCTGCCCATTATCCTTAAAAACCTAATTCTACCCTTAACCCATACCAACACGTTATCATCATCACAAGTATTGGCATACTCACCTGTACCTAGATAACTATATGCTTCTGTGAAAATAAATTGGATATGCCGGCATGGCTGTCATTTCTGTATGGATTTAGACCTTCTTCCTCTAAATTCTCCTTTTTTCTAATTCTCTGCCTAACATATTCACTATCAAACAAAATTTGAACCCCTTTTTAACTTCGTTTATATAAAAGTCCAAAGCCCTACTGATCAAGTCCATACCCATGTTGCAGTCTAAAATACAGGCTACTAACATGTTCTAGCGATAAAATTCTACTGGCTATCTGCTCACACATGGGGTATAGCAGTGACTGAGGACATAATATCGTTAATAAAGTCCTCACAAATGTGATTTGCACAAGCATGTGCAAAACTACAGAGATTACTATAGCTAACTTTAAAAAAGAAAATACGTACCCACCCAAACAATTAGCAAAGCGAAAGCTGCCAAATATAATAAATCTGGATAAAACCGAAGCAATGAGCAAAGATATAACCACACGGAAACAAATAGCACAACGAAGCTTATGAACTCTACAAACAAGCCAACGCGCATATTCACTATATCACTGGCAAACACGCCGAGTTGAAGATAATAAATAGAACCTATATATATTCCCAAAACTATGCCTACGATACCAATAATTCGCGAATCAGTCCATTAAAAAACCCTTTTACAGCAAATGCCGCTATCACTGCCAAAATTATAATGTCTGTATAAACCATTCAACTATCCCCTTCAATGCAGACTAATGCAACTCTTGTTTCACTTCATCTAATATCTCTGCAACACCATGACGCTGCAAATCATTCACTATCTGTCCTAAACTATCACGCCAACTGTCCAAAGGCACTCTAACACGCCTCCTTAAAAAAGAAGTTCCATCCAGGTTGCCTATAGCACACATGAATACAATATTTTCCGAATCTAGAAAAAAACAGTGCGCCCCCACAGGGGAATAACACCGCAATTCAATCGCCTTACGAAATCACGTTCAATAGAACAGCATACGAAACTAGCTCTGTCATTAAGGCAAGAGAGATGGTTCTATCAAAAATGTGTCGTCACTACGACACTCAATGCCCAAAGCGCCCTGACCTACAGCTGGAACCATTGTATCCACATCAAAAACTTGCATACGAGCCTCATGAATACCTAACCTGCTGATAGCAGCATTAGCAAGCACTATAGCATCATACTCACCATCTCGAAGACGCTTTAGCCTAGTCTGAACATTGCCTCTCAGATTCACAGCTCTTAAGTCACTTCTCATACGCCCTGAGCTGCATAGAACGACGCAACGAAGTGGTCCCTACCCTTGCATCATAAGGAGAAAATCTAATCCGTCATGCTTGATGCTCAAGAAACAGTCTCTAGAATCTTCACGTTTAGTATGGACACCAAGGTCAACTCATCCGGAATATCTACCGGAACATCTTTTAAAGAATGCACTGCAAAATCTATGCCACCATGCACAAGCTCATCCTCGAGCTCCTTAGTAAACAAACCTTTACCTCCGATTTTGAACAGAGGCACATCAAGCAACTTGTCACCTCTAGTCTTTACAATTTTAAGGTCTATCTTTAATCCAGCAGACTCCAGTATGTCTTTCACATAATTAGCTTGCCATATGGCAAGCGCAGAATCTCTAGTGCCTAGCCTAAAAACTCTCATGCATTGCCGACAGCATTAAGCAAAAAATCAAACGTATCAGAAAGAACTATACTGGTCTTCACTAATCCATCCCTGCGTATAATTTCAACCTTATTTTCTTTCAATAGTCTACCAACTACCACAGCGTACTCAAACCCTATCAATTCAAAATCTCCAATCTTATAACTAAACCTTTCATCTCTATCATCCAATACTACGCTAATTCCACTCAGACACAACCTACCATACAAATCCTTAGCAATATCAACTTCATTAGGATCCCTAACGTTGGATATGATTATATCAACAGAAAACGGAGCTACTTGGCCCCACACACAGCCTTTATCATCACTTTTCTGCTCTAGTATAACAGATACTAGTCTAGTTATGCCGATACCGTAGCACCCCATTCGAAGAACTGACTTTTGCCGTGATTATCTAAAAACGTTGCGTTCATAGAGGCGTGAATACAAACTGCCTAATCTAAATATGTGGCCAATCTCTATTCCACGCACAACCCTAAGCCTACCATAGCACTGAGAGCAATAATCACCCTCATTAACCCTCGCTAGATCTTCGTAAACGACACCAGAAAATTCGCCTAGATTAACGCCCACATATGATATCCAGGCTCATTAGCGCCACATATAAGATCCTGGGCATCTGACAAATCACTATCAAAAAACACAAATTTGTTGTCTATAACTGTCTTTATAGAAATTGGGCCAATGTACCCAATTGCTAATCCTCTGTTATCCATAAAGCTATCATCCAAATCCTTGAGGCAAAGAACATTCTTATTCACTTTCCTAACAGCATTTAAAGCCTTTGTTCTCTCTAAATCATCATCCCCTCGCAAGAAAATACAGCTATATCATCTCCCTCTTCCAGACATACGCCAACAACCACAGCTTTAATTAGATAAAAACTGTCAACATTAAAAAATTACTAAGCTCCTCTATAGTGGTTATGTTGGGCGTACTAAATTTATAATAAGGCGGGTTAGCCTGTGGGGGAATACTATCGCATACCCTAGGAGACCTAGTTGCAATCTCCACATTAGCGCGGTAGCCACAAGAATCACACAACACAACATCGTCTTCACCAGAATCAGATTATGGCAATAAATTCCCTGCTGCCATCATTGCCTATAAAACCGCTATCAGCATTAGCTACAACAAAATCAAGTCCCCAGACGCGTAAAAATACGCGAATATAGTTCTTCCATACTTGATAGTTCTGATTCGAGGCTAGATTTGTTAGCATGAAATCCATAAGAATCTTTCATGACAAACTCTCTAGATCTCAACAGTCCAGAACGAGGTCGGAGCTCGTCCCTAAATTTCAGACTGATTTGATACATATTAATTGGAAGCTGCTTATAGCTTATCAAAAACTGGCCTGCCAAATCTGTTATGCACTCTTCATGAGTAGGACTTAAGATTAATTCACTGCCTTTCCTATCTATAAGACGACCCAGCTCGCCACCATATCTGGTATATCTTCCACTACGCCGCCATGAAGAAGAAGGTATAACAAATCCCATGGAAACTTCATGTGCGCCGTACGAGTTCATCTCTTCCTTAACTATACGTTTGATGTTTTCGAGCACTCTGCATCCCAACGGGAGAAAATTATATATCCCACTACCAACCTGACTAATAAAACTGCCTCTAATGAGATAAGCATGACTCCTCAGTACAACATCCCTAGGCGACTCCTTAGGGTACGTACAAAAAGCTTGGAGAACAACATGTATGCTAAATCCTTATGTATGAAGTTGCGTCTGCTTATTTTATCCAATTTATCAGCTCTACCAGCGGGCTTTGCTAGCAGTATCTCAGATTTAAGTGCTCAGGATTCGGAGCAAATGACTACAACCAGCGCACACATGTAAACACGCGTAATTAATCTTTTGTCATGTATAATGCCGCGTTATCAGTCGGAACTTGGGAGTGACTCATGACAAAACTCACTGTTGTATTGGTCGGCAGACCAAACGTTGGCAAAAGCTCGCTGATTAATGCGATTAGCGAGGCAAAGCTGAAAGTAGGCAATTTCAGTGGAGTCACTGTGGAAAAAGCCGAGGCAACAGTAATTAAGCAAGGGTACAAAATAACTGTCGTGGACCTACCTGGTACGTACTCATTAGTGGCCACACTGTTGAAGAACAAATCACAAGAAATTTTTTAATTAGAGAAAAGTACAACTTGATACTAATGTGATAGATGTAACTAGCTTAGAAAGAAATCTAATTCTCACCATGCAGCTCAAGGCATTAGCAAGCCAGTATTAATGGCTCTCAACATGGTAGACGAAGCAGAAAAAGACAATATTAAAACAGACTACAAGAAACTGTCTGAACTGATGGACATGGAAGTATGCGAAATTTCATCCACCAAAATGTACAATATCGATGTGCTAGTGGATAAAATAATAAAAGAATACAACATAACCAACAGAAATGGTATAGAAGAGAAACTTAATAACGGTCAGATAAATCAAGTCGCTGAATACAGATTCGCTCCAACTTATAATCAAGTAGCGAATAGCACAGCATCCGTGTTCGAAGAAAGCGGTGTAGCGTACTCCAGTGCATTAACACATACAAACGTATTGAAGGCGAAAGAAATTTCAATGTTATGCCAAATTATGCCAAAACAGATCGCAAAAAGCACAGCTAAAATAGACGAAGTCATGCTGCATAGAGTGTGGGGCATACCAATATTTTAGCAATGATGTTGCTCCTGTTTCAATGCAGCTTTACATTCGGCACAATGCTACAAGACATAGCACAAGAAGGAATAGATAAGGTGGGAGAATACGCTAGCAACAATATTCAAAATGAGTTTTTGTCATCCTTGATAAGCGACGGTGTGATACAGGGCGTAGGAACGGTGATTAGCTTCTTACCTTTGATAGCGCTGCTATTTCTAGGAATAACCTTGCTGGAAGGTAGCGGATATATGGCTAGGGCGGCCGTTTTTGTTGGATGGACTATTCTCAAATTTGGAATGCATGGCAAAAGTTTCATACCATTGGTCACTGGATTTGGATGCTCAGTGCCGGCATATATGGCCACGAGAACACTGCAGAATAAGACAGAGAGATTGATCACCCTATTTGTTATTGGATTCATGAGCTGCAGTGCTAGACTCCCAATATATAGCCTATTCATAAGCACATTTTTTGATCAAAAGTATGCTGGACTAATATTGTTCTCAATATACACGGGGGGAGCTGTAATAGCTTTATTATGCGCTAAAACATTGAGGCTTACTGTATTTAAAGGAGGAAACGAACCATTTGTTATGGAAATGCCTAGATATAGAATCCCGACGCTCAAGGTTATTTGGTTCAATGTGTGGTCAAAGAGCTACATGTTTATAAAAAAGGCCGGGACAGTTATTTTATTAGGATCTTTACTCGTGTGGTTCATATCACAATTCCCAAGAAGCGAAAAGATACACATAACATATGAAACGAAAATAGAGGAAATAAAAAACAAAATTAACTTAGACGAAGAAGAAAGGAAGTAGTCAGATGGACATGTTAGAAAATGAAATGCGAGAAAAACAACTTGAATATAGTGTAGCAGGACGAATAGGACATGTATTAACACCCATCTTTGCGCCAATGGGATTCGATTGGAGACTTTCAGTATCGTTGGTTGCTGGATTTTCGGCAAAAGAAATAGTTGTGAGCACTCTTGGAGTACTGTATTCGCTGGGAGATAAGGCAGACGAAAGCAGCTCTTCTTTACAAGACAAGCTGCGGAAACATGTTAGCATACCGAGTTCAGTGGCCTTTATAGTATTCGTATGTGTTATATACCATGCGTAGCTGCGACAATCTCATTTGCCCAAGAAAATGGCGGGAAGATGTATGCAGTGTACTTATTTGTCTTTACCACGCTAGTAGCATATGTACTGGGGATAGCATCCTACCAAATAGCCAATATCTTGTATAGGTAAGAGGGCTGTAAAATATTGAAACAAATAAATAGCTAAAAATAATCTTCACAATAATTCTACTCAATTAGACAAAGTTTTTTTTTTTTTTTTTGATAGAATCGAGTATTGCAGTTGTAGTCTAAGCCCACTTAAACACAAGATATAGCAGGGCGAAAAGTATAACGCGGACCATTTATCTATAACAACTATCTTTTATGTGCGGAAACTATAATAAGCCCGACTCCCTAGTGTTAATAGGGCAAAAACAGGGGATCATATGCCTGAAAACAGATAAACAAATAGTAAGCGTAAGAGCCCCCTAAGTCTCACAACTTGCCATAGTAAGCCCCAAGGCAAAGGGAGCTGCTCATCGTACGAGAAATAAAATCAAGCTAAAGTCGGCGGGAACCAGAGCTGCACGCTAACCCGAGAAACCACATAGTTATATCTTGTGAGGACAATGCAAAAGAGATGGCACCCATATTCATATGACCAAGAACATAAGAATACTTACTTATCAACGAACTGTTTTTGCCCAAAGAATAGCTCAACTGAGAAGTGATATCAATCAAAGACATGTTTCTTATAACCCTGAGTCTTCTTGCCAAATGGATTGGTATATGCTACATTGTATCTCTTAGCAGGCTTTGTCAAAACAAATAAATTATTTTTGCCTCCAACCTTTGATATACCTATGCCATACCTAAGCTTAGAAGATATATTGCCATTGACACCAATGTAAGCTACATTTATACTAGAACCCTTTTTAGAGCCAGCACCCAAAAAGCTAAACCCGTCTGGAGCTGAACTATATGAGTTATAATATGAATGAGCAACATCAAAGCCACCACTCTGCAAAGAAACACCGTACCCATCTCCAAAACTTTGCAAGAATCCTAGCTTAACTTCAAGTGGGCCAAGGTTATACTCGAAGTTAATATTAGCCACACCTCTAAGTCTTGACTGAGTCCATTTGTCATCTACGTTCCGACTTACTGTAGAACTCATTTTGAGTTTTGAGTGGACCAGGACACGTCTTAGCCTTATCGCATCCACCAGCAGCAAAAGATACCTTGCCGCCAGGTGCAGACATACCTAACTGAAGAGTAAGGGAAGCCTGACCAATGACATACTTCATGCTCATGTGCATCATATACGGGATAAAATTGGCAACGTTAGCATACCAAAGCTTCATATGCATTCCGTCCTGATTCGGCTTAGTATCGCTCTCCACGCCCACCACATATAGATTGTTACCTAACCCGCAAACATTGCCATTGGGACAAGTATCACCTCTATAAGCCATGTTAGCATAGAGCGCTGAAGATGCCCAAGAATCATAAAAAGATAAGTGATATTTAAAACTACCATCACTGCTTATAAATCTAAGACCAACACCACGATCAAAAAGCCCCAGAGGTAAAAACAGTGCTAATATTCATTACTCCGACGTCCAGTTTGGATGTTTTAAAAAAAGTCCCGCTATCGGAAGACGAAAGCTGCTTACTCAAAAATGTCTGAGTCACACCAAACCCACCAGTCATGCCAGACGAGCGGAAATATGTCACGCCATCAATAGATGTGTCTGTATTAGAGCCATTGAGAAATCCTCCACCACTCTGAAATACAAACCGCTAGTGACTGTGTACCCATCAACAGCGCCGCTAGTCCAGTTCGACATCCCCCTAAAAAAGTATCTTTGTCCAGTATTATCACCATGAGCCGCACCATAGCCCCAAGTTAAACTGCCGCTCACCTTCGACTCTGATACAACTTGACTCAGCTCAGAAGCATACAGACCGGCACTTAAAACCGAGCTAACAAACCCCACTTTAAACAAAGTTTTTTTTCATATTCATCTCCCTCAACTACATTATCCTTGAAAGGTTACCCGTATTGTATCAATGAAATCATAAACATCGCGCACCAAGAAGAACACAAGCCTTATAGAAACTCGACCATAAACACTGGCAACTAAACTTTCATAAGCACACAAAATCATTAAGACAACGATATGCTGAGGACCTAACAAAACATGATACGAAAGACAACGTAGAAACGCCCAATATGATTTTATATAGTCATAAAACGATAGATACAACATGGAATTCACAGTATAAAAACCACTATAAGCGGCTAACGGAATTAAGAACGTGTATTAGACTGCTTTACTACAAATTGCACTTCGCTATCATCTATGACGTATGGTGGCATAAAGTAAACAGTATGTCCCAAGGGTCTCAATAGGAGCGAGCGTCTAAGTGCCGCGTTATAGAAAACTATTGGATCAACACCAACTAGATCAAACGCAAACACCATCCCTTCCAACGAACATTTGCAACGCAACTTAACTCCTTCAAATCCACCCAGATAGATGCAATAAAATCACTCTTGATTTTATTCCTGTTAATCACATCATCACTCTCGAATATGTCCAACACAACATTTGCACATGCACAAGCAAGAGCATTGCCAGTATAGCTGTGAGAATGCAAGAAAGCCCTGCTTCTGCCGCCCAAAAATGAATTATAAACATCATCGTTTGTTACAACAACAGACAGGGGGAGATATCCTCCAGTAATGGATTTAGAAAGGCACAAAAAATCAGGCACAAAACCACACTCCATAAATGCAAACATCTCTCCAGTACGCCCAAATCCGGTAGCTACTTCATCGAAAATCACGTCCACTTCGTACGATCGTGCTAGCTTACACGCTTCGATGATAAATTCTGTCGCAATAATATTCATGCCGCCAGCACACTGCAGGATAGGCTCTAAAATGAAGGCAGACACGACATCGCTATATTGTTCCAAAACACTGCGCAAATTGGAAAGTAGTAAATCCATTTGTTATATTCTATTACCATGGACTTTAACAAACAACGTCTGTAAACCCTCTTCGTAGATACCTACGTCACACATGCTCAGCGCACCAATAGTTTCACCATGATAACTGTTGCTAAGCTTCAGAAAGGTATCCTTTTTTTTGCCTGAAAGAGCATTCTTGTGGAAACTCATTTTTAAAGCAATTTCTACCGCACTGGAACCATTATCAGCGTAGAAACACTTGCTTAATTCAGAGTTAAGCAGATCGATCAGACGTTTCGATAACCTGATTACTCCCTCATGTGTAAACCCAGCCAATAAAATATGCTCTAGTGTAGCAGCCTGTTCAACTAAACAAGCATTTATTTCTTTCATTACAGTGTCCAAATATATTACCCACCAACTGCTGATACAGTCAATATATTTGTTACCATCAAAATCATACAAATATACCACCCTTGCCATACTTGATGGGTATCAATGGCAAGCTGCCATTCAAATATTCACTAAGCTGAGAACAAGGATGCCAAATACACTCGAGATCCCGTCGTACAAGGTTTTGCACATAACACCTCCCCCCTATCACAAAAATCAAAAGCATTTAATATAAATATATGAGATAATCCACCCTAGACAAAATTGAATGATAGCCAAACATAAGGACAACTTCACCTAGAAGCTTAAGGTTGTGCAGATCTAGCGTTTCTAGAATCCTAATGTTAACTCTACACGGTGTTAAATTCACCGAAACTGATTGGAGTTATACATGGAGTCGCACACATGTTTCATAAAGTATACTTAGAACTAAGCGATACATGCGGTCTAAACTGTAGTTTCTGCACGCCTATCAAAAATAGACGTGGTGCAATGAATATAGATGTGTTCTACAACGTGATCAAACAAATCAAAAATAAAACTAGATTGGTTGCGCTACACATTTTGGGAGACCCATTGGTTTTAGAGAATATGAGCGAATATATGCAGATATGCGAAAAAAAACAATGTGAGGGTTGACATAGTAACCACAGGAATATTTATGAAAGGATTTGATATTCTAAATCCAGCGCGATACATCAAATAAGTTTCTCCCTAGATGCAGCTTATGATGTTAACAACAAGAAGGTTTGTGATGTCAACTTTTTGCTGGAAAAATTGTTCAGCTTCTGTAATTTTAGAGATAAAAACAAACTTGATTTTTTTATAAACTTCAGGATGTTCAGAAAAGACAAAAAAACCATAAATAAAATAGTTGACCATTTTGAATCAACACACTAAATCTAAATGGCGCAAGATTGGGCTATAAAATATTCTTGAGATTTCACAAAGAATTCAAATGGAATGCCAAATCACCGACAAATGAACATAAAAATTCAGTCAAACAGCTCTACTGTTACGGCGCGATAGGGCAACTTGGCATACTGTCAAATGGAACTGTGGTACCATGCTGCATTTGTGCAAACGAAGAGATAGTTTTTGGCAATATTGAGAGAAGCAGCCTGAGCAGCATCATTAATTCCAATACATTCAACGAATTCGTGCTCTCCATGCGAACAGGAAACAATCTCCATAAAAAGTGCAAAAACTGCACATTTAGAGGGATATAGAGGGCACTATAGGCTAAAACTAGAACATGCTACCGCTCCTTTGCTAATTAGCATCGCTAAAACTTCGGATTTGGATATGAACGGCTCACACGTAATCATAAAAATACTTAAATAAAGCTAAAGCTGCGATACGAAATTTGGTATTGGCATATAATAAAACAAAACTAAATAAGGCTTAATGTACATATATCATAAACAGCGCAAAGTCTGAATGTTATAATGGCGCGCACCCCACGATATGTTCGCGGTCGATATATAGCGGGTATCATTTGGTTGCGCGTTATATATGCTGGCGTACAATATCTTATTTTCCACAAAATTGCACAGTGCAAAAAGATCTGCTGTGCGCCGAAAATACAAGGAGACCATAGAATTGACTACCATCCCTATTGCTCTGTGCTTCAATGAAAAATATGCTATGGCAGCTGGGGTAACAATTTACTCTATGTTGTACAACTCGAAAATAAACCAGCTCGCTATTCTGGAAGGTAACAGTAGTAAAAACAAGTTTTGCAAACCGTTTCGTAAAAAACAACTTTTCACTAAAAGCTAGGATCATACAAATACTGATGAACACCTGTTACTGCAACAAATTGTCTAGTCTATCAGAAGCGATAGATAGCATCTTGCATAAGCAACATAATACAATATGGGAGGAGGTAGCTCCACTGGCAAAAACGCACAAAAGGAGTCTCATTAACAATCCAAACAAAAAGAATGTGCAAGTATGCTCAAACCTCTGTCAACTAGTGCTGGAACAGCCGAAAGAAGCATACCAGACCTATAAGGCGCTGCTGCGAGATTTCAACAAAACATTCAGGGGAAGCCCGTTAAAACAGGCGGAGATGTTTCTCAAAACAATGCGGAGTCTTGATATCAAGACATTCGACGATCACATGAAAAGATATAAAGATGTGACATTTGAATTCTACGCGTTGACTGGAATACTGAGCAATGATGCAAGAGTAAAGTTACAAAGATTAGTAAGTGAGTTCAGCTTCGCAAGCATAAAAATTTATAAATGTAGAAAGAATGTATATACATAAACTCAACTACGGCCACGTATGGAACAAGATGTCAGAACACAATCACTTTTGTCAGGAAACATTCTACAAGATGTTGGCTACTGAGATGATCGATCACAAAAAAATTATTGTATCGGATGTAGATGTGGTCTACACTGGATGCGTTATAGATGAATTTCTCGATTTTGACACTGAACAAAAAGATTATCTAGCTGCCATATTGACCCCAGAAAAACAAACACTAATACCGCACAAGTTCGCACAAGCAAAGGAGAGATGGAAGAGAAACTACAGCAAATACAAAACAGAGTGGTTACACAAGATATACTGTGAAGGTTTTAAGGGAGGCTACCTAATCCTCAACACAAGAAGGTGGAAAGAAGATAATATAAGCCAGACGTGTCTGAACTTTGCAATGGAAAATGCTGAAATGATAGTCCTGGCAGAACAAGATGTGTTAAACATAATATGTCACAATATGGTATCTCCTATAAGTCCAAGTCATATAGTACAATCAACGAGCTTCGAACAATACGGGCAGAATTGGCAAAAACTTAAACAAAAATGTGTATCCATGCACGAGGCCATGCTGTTCCCAATTCAAATACACTATGTGGGGTATAAAAAACCATGGGACTTCCCAGAAACCCCACTCGCGGATTTATGGTTCAGCTATGCTGTAAAAACGCCATTCTTCGCTAAGTATCTCGAAGAGCTTCCTAAGAATATACAAATTACGCATGCAAAGGCACACATCGGAAAAAGAGCAACACGGTATGTTAAAAACAATCCAACATTTTGTTTAAAATGGGCTTTTACAAAAAAATGATGGCTATGGCCCAGAGAAAGTATATCAACAAGAAAAAAGATCTAGTATAAACTCACTTGCATACCTCTAAACGCCTAAAGCTAACCTACATAACCTTAAGATTAGGCGACCCTTAAAAGATTCGAACTTTTGTTTCTACCTGGAAAGGGTAGTATCCTTGGCCACTAGATGAAAGGGTCGGCACCATAATAACTAGCGCTAGCGCCGCCGCTGGGGAGGGGGCGCAGGTCGTATCATAGACAATTTTGCCAAATGGCAACACCATAAACAGCACATAAAACACGGCGTATAACTGTAATTATTGCGTGGCAACACACAAATAATTTTAACAACACAGCAAACGTGATTTACACCTAGCAACATCACAAATGTAATGCAAACATTAAACAACGTTTAATATACTATGATAACAAAGTTTTTTGCGCCAAAAGTGAGGGAGCTAGATGGACATAGTAAAAATCAAACCATTCAAGAAAAATGATCTAGAACAAGCAGGGTTAACCTGGCATACAGACATGGATAACTCAGAATATATAAGCGACGAACTGATAAGAATAACGCAAAAAGAGGCAGATGCGTTTTATGAAGCTGGGAATGAGCTATACGATATGTTCGTGGAAGGAGCAGAATTCGTGATAGAGAATGGGTTGTTCCATGAACTAGATATCCCAGTAAGCTTGGTAGAAACAATAAAGCAAAGTTTTGGGGAGTCGGTACACTGGCATATATATGGCAGATTCGATTTTTCCGGCGGGGTTGACGGAAAGCAAATAAAGCTTTTGGAGTTTAATGCAGACACACCAACTATGCTGTATGAGACTTCTGCAATACAATATGCGCTTCTCAAAGCTAATGGGTATAACTCGGACATGCAATTCAACAACATATACGAAGCTATTAGGCAAAACTTCCAAAGACTGGTTACGCTGAGCGACGATGTAGGAAGCTTTCATGATGTGTACGAAGGCTGGAAAGTTCTGTTTTCAAGTGTAAGGGGAAATCAAGAAGAGGAGCAAACGGTTAGGTTTTTACAAGATATAGCTAACGATGCCGGATTAAGAACGGATTTTTGCTTCGTGGATGAGGTAAGACTGAGCGAGAGTGACGGAATATTCTTCAATGACACAAATTTTGAGTTCTGGTTCAAGCTGATACCATGGGAAGATATAGCTATCGATGAGCCTGAGTTGGCTCTTATCATAGACAAGATATTAGAAAACCAAAAAGCAATTGTGCTGAATCCAGCATATACGCTGCTGTTCCAAAGCAAGCGTATGCTGAAAATATTGTGGGATTTGTTCCCTGATCATCCGCTGCTGCTTGAAGCTAGTTATGAGCCATTACAAAAGAAGCAAGTTAAAAAGCACGCCTTCGGCAGGGAGGGATCGAATGTAAGCATATTGGGTGCAAATGGAATGCCCATACGTATGAAAGATGGAATATATGCGAACCACAAAGAAGTCTACCAAGAGTTCTATGAACTAAACTCTTACGATGGGTATTTTTATCAACCGAATGTGTTTTTTTCATATGAATCTTGTGGACTAGGATTTAGAAAGGGTGGAAGCATAATTGACAACTACTCCAAATTTGTAAGTCACGCAATCAAGTAGCATGGCGCATAATCAAATTATAGTATTTGAAGAGCAAGTTCTGTCTACTATTCTGTTTAGCGGCGGAGAATTCTTTGATGCTGTAGAAGATCTGCTGAAAGATACTGACTTTGTATTACCGATGCATTCATGTATGTTTAGGGCATGTCAACGTTTATCAGGAACCGGAGACACTATAGATGAGAATACCGTATGCATGGAAATGCAAAAAGAGATGGATATAACTATAGATGACGTAGTAAGACTTTCATCTCATGCGCCCTTGGAAAACCTAGACAGTTACATAAAAATGATAAAAGACTCAAGCATTAAAAGGGAGCTAGTCAAACTAGCTGGATATATACACAAAGAAAGTACAGATCTAAGATTTACATCCGAAATAATACTTAATGAGATAGAAAGCAGAGTATTCGCTTTAAGTATGGATAAGTATACGAAGGGTTTTATGTCCAGCAGCACAGCAACCAAAGAAGCTATGGGTCATTTGCAAAAAATAAAAGAACTGAAAACATTCCTAGTTGGAATCGATACTGGATTCTCGCAACTAAATTATATCACCACTGGTTTCAACAATGGAGAGCTAATAGTTATAGGAGCCAGACCAGCAATGGGAAAAACTGCCCTCATATTGAGTATGATATTAAAAACCATAAGCAGCGGAAAGGGGGTAGCATTGTTCAACTTAGAAATGTCCACTACTGAGCTAATGCTCAGAATATTCTCAGCTAGATCTAGAATTCCAATGCAAGATATAAGACAGGCTAAATTAGATGAAAGACAGTGGAGCAAACTAACTAGAGTGACGCAAGATTTATGCGACGTGCATAATTTTTATATAGATGACGGGCACAATCTCACATTATCTAATCTTAGGAGCAAACTAAGAAAGCTTAAAACCAAAGATAGAAGCGTATCAATTGCTTTTATAGATTATCTCCAGTTGATGCAATCAGATAAGGGTGGGAACTTACCCAGGCATGAAGAAATAGCAGAAATTAGCAGAGGACTTAAAAAGCTAGCTAGAGAACTAAATATGCCGATAGTAGCTCTAGCTCAACTAAATCGTTCGCTAGAATATAGAGATGATAAGAGGCCAATTTTGTCAGATCTAAAAGAAAGTGGGGCTATAGAACAAGATGCAGATATAATAGTGTTTATCTACAGAGACGAGGTGTATAAGGAAAGAGAAGCAAAACATAAAATTGCCAGTGCCAGAAAAAAGGGAGAGGATGAGGTGGAGCCGTACATAATTCCACAAGTAGAAGAGGTAGAGCTCATTGTAGCCAAAAACAGAAACGGGGAAATAAAAACCATAAAAGTCCAATTCGAGAAGCAATTCACGCTATTTGTAGATCGGGACGAATACATGGTCGCAGAAATGGAAAGTGCAATGGAAGGGGATATAGGGGACGAGAACGAAGACATGGCCTTCTGAGCAACATTATTGTTCATTGAAGCCAACAGTCCAGAAGCAAAACAAGAAAAACAAAAGCAGCAAACCCATGCCAAAGACCCCCGCAATCTTAAAACACACATGTGCAAAAAAGCAAACTGGAGATCAGACAAGAAGCATGGACTAATTAAACAAAGCCCCTAATTCCACGCAGTTTGAATCTCCATATCGACTCTATCATGCGCTTCAAAAGATAGGCCTTATATCCATATATTGACCTGCCATTAACACTAGCAATAGCAAAATTGCTGCCTAAAGAACAAACAAAACTATTAGGAATAAAATCAAACTCGTCTTTCACTTTGTCACCACGTAATATTGCAGGCAACACCTTTGCAAGATAAGCTCCCTGCCTGGTGGCAATCTGAGCAGTAGGAGGATAAAACAAGCCTGTGCCAGAATCGGCCAACGCCGAGCAATCTCCAATCACAAAAACATTATCGATACTCTTGTCTTGATTAATAGGTCTCAAAAAACGATCAATCTCCACCCTACTTCTAACACTCTTGAAGAAAGGTGAATTTTGTATGACTTCATTGCCCCTAATGCCAGCAGTCCAAACAACCGTATTAGCAAAAATCTCAGTCAAATTATCCCCACATTGCACAACAACGCCATTAGATTTTACTTCTAAAACCCTAGAATTCACCAGAAGTCTAACCCCCATCTTTTCCAATCTAGCTACACCAACCATCGAAGCCTTATCACTAAAAGCAGACAACAGTCTGGGAGCAGAATCAATACAAATTATCTCCACTAATTCTCTATCAGATCCAACTATGCCGCATCCTAAACACAGCTTATCTAATTCCTGCGCAAGAGAGGCAACAAACTCAAGGCCAGTAAAACCTCCCCCACAAACAACAAATTTCAGATCATTTACATCTCTAGAATCAGAATATCCAACCACTTTGCTTTTAATACAGCAAAAGATATCAAGAGCAGAATCAAAGTTTACAATGGCCTTCGCATATCTATCTATGCCCCTAACACCAAAAGTGTCTGAGCTAAAACCTAGGCCCACAACTAGAAAATCAAACTCATAACTGCACGACTCACAACAAACTACATCTTGTCGTATTTCAACCACCCTATCCTTTATGACATTTACTCTACTGCTAAACAGATCCCTTAAACCAAATAAAACATCGTGCTGTTTACATCCACTAGCTACTTCATGTAATAAAACAGTGTGATAGTGGTAATCTGTGTCGCTAATCAACGTAACTTCTGCATCACCTAGCGCACTAAAGTCCAGGCTCTTCAGAAGTGAAACATTTGCATAACCAGCCCCAAGCAATAATACTCTTCTCATAAACTCATACTCCGCTACATTGAAGAAATGCTAACATACAAAAGCGCCGCGACAAACTAAACCTCACTAAAAAATAAACTTAATCAAGCTCAAGCAAAACGTACGTAGAGATAATACAAAAACACAGTTACCAACAAGCGCAGCAAAACAAGTTGAAACGAAAACGGCAAAACCCGTAACAAAGCAAATAAGGCAGCAGTGACCCACACGAAAATGCACACAACATATGGTAGTCCAGATCATCCTACGTTAACCAGCTTCCCAAAAATACACAAACCAAGCCCTACAATCTAGACTCATACCTCCTAAGCATATATAAACGCTTAAGTATTTTCTTCTTAGCATTAATCTTCTGCTTTTTCCTAAGTTCAGTCTTAGACTCAAAGAATCTCCTGGCTCTGCACTCGGTGACAACCAAATTCCTGTCAGCCTGTTTCTTAAACCTCCGATAAGCTTCTTCAAAACTCTCACTTTCTTTTACTCTTGTACCAGGCACGCGTGATCACCCCACTCTCACATACGAAATGACCGGCATGGTAATTAAATTAAATTAACGCTGCAAGCTAAACATAAAAAAGGTACAGCAAATGAAAGTGTTAAAGGTGAAACTCATCCATTAAATGAAAATTAAGATAAGAATATACCTTACTCTCCTTGCCACTAAGCTTGTTTAACAAGAGATTGTTGTATTCGTCCAAAGTAGGCAACCTACCTAAAACAGCACAGGCTGCTCCAAGCTCAGCACTACCAAGATAAACTTTGGCACCCTTACCCATCCTATCATTAAAATTCCTAGTGGAGGTTGAGTATACTATAGAGTTATCTCTTACCCTAGCTTGATTACCCATGCATAAACTGCAGCCAGGAACCTCTATCCTGGCTCCGGCAGCTCCAAACAGATTAAAGTACCCCTCTCTCTCTAGCTGAAATGAATCCATTTTCGTCGGAGGAGCTATCCATGTTCTAGCGGGAAGCTGGCCCTCACCACTTATAATCTCACCGAAGGCCCTGAATAACCCTATATTGGTCATGCAACTACCAATAAACACTTCATCAATTAGTTTGGGTCTACGATCATCGACCAGCACTTCGCTTAATGTTGCAACATCATCTGGATCATTCGGACATGCAAGAATAGGCTCTTTTATGTCGGCCAAATCTATGTCAATAATATAAGCATATCTAGCATCTTCATCTGCCTTGAGCAAAACAGGATTCTCTATCCACTCCTGCATCCTCGCAGCCCTCATCTGCAAAGTATCGCTATCTTTATATCCATTCTCTATCATTTTTGATATTAGCCTCACATTAGAGCGTAGATACTCTGAAATAGGCTCCACACCTAAAGAAATTGTACACGCCGCAGCACTCCTCTCAGCGCTAGCATCGCTCAATTCAAAAGCCTGCTCTACACTGATGTTCTCAAGTCCCTCAATTTCCAGAATTTTTCCACTGAAAACATTGACCTTGTCATTTTTTGATACAGTCAACAAACCCATCTTTATAGCGTAATATGGTATGGCGTTAACCAAATCCCGCAAAGTAATACCTGCATTCAACTCACCCTTAAATCTAACCAATACAGATTCAGGCATGTCCAGGGGCATTATGCCAGTAACTGCAGCAAAAGCTACCAATCCGCTACCAGCTGGGAAGCTTATTCCAAGCGGAAACCTAGTATGGGAGTCCCCACCGGTACCTACAGTGTTAGGCAAACAAAATCTGTTAAGCCAAGAATGGATCACTCCATCCTTTGGCCTAAGAGAGACACCACCCCTACTCGTCATGAAACTTGGCAGTGTATCATGTAGGCTGATATCAGATGATTTAGGATAGGCAGCGGTATGACAAAAGCTTTGCATCACAAAATCGCATCCAAATCTTAAACTGGACAATTCTTTGATTTCATCTCGTGTCATAGCACCGGTAGTATCTTGCGAACCCACAGTAGACACTGTGGGCTCACAATAACTATTAGGACTGACTCCAGAACACCCAGACGCTAATCCGACTATTTTTTGGGCTAAAGAATAACCAGTGGATTTATCAGCATGAGACTCCTGGGCAACAAAGACATCACTGCGATCTAAGTTTAAAAAACTTCTCGCCTTAGCAGTCAAATTCTTTCCGATCATCAACTGTATCCTACCGCCAGCCCTCATCTCATCAAATATAGTCTTAGGAGGAATACTAAACACACTCACTACATCAAAATCTCTAATAACACGGCCGTCGTAAGGCATAAGGGTGATAATATCGCAATCATGCAATTTTGAAACATCAGTTACAATTGGCAAGCAACCACTATCTTTACATGTAGCAAAAAATATGGGGGCAATGGTAGAAGCCATAACAAAACCACCGCTTCTCTTGTTGGGGACATACGGTACGTCGCAACCAAAATGCCAAACAATAGAATTGCAGGCAGACTTCCTACTGGAACCGGTGCCAACAATATCCCCTACATAAACTACACTGCAATTGTTCTCTCGTGAAACCCTTTTCACTAGTTCCAATCTTTCCTCATGATTGATCACACGGTTCTTTAACATAGACCTAGCGTGCAAGGGTATATCGCTCCTGGTAAAAGCATCAGAAGCTGGGCTAAGATCATCAGTATTGGTTTCACCATCAATCTTCAAGACACACAACTTAATCTCTCTTGCTAATTCATTCCTCTGGAGAAACCAATCAGCCCTAGCCCACGACTCTATAACGCTCATTGCATTGGGATTATTGGCACTTATGCGAACTACCTCATCAAAATAGTCGTAGATCAATATGGTATGTTTGAGAGCATTAGCAGCTTCCACGGCCAAATCAATCTGATCAGCCTGCAAAAATTCTATAAGGAAAGGGACATTATATCCACCCATCATAGTGCCCAAATATTTTACAGCCTCGACTTTAGAAACTAAGCCTATATTTACATCTCCGCGGGCAATCCTGGCTAAAAAATCAGCCTTAACTTTGGCTGCATCATCTATGCCTGGGTTCACCCTATTGACAATCAAATTAAAACAGAATTCTCTGTCCTCCATACACAAAGTCATGTCGCACAAAATGTGTACAGCATGCATAACCTGATCAGCATTCAAGGCTAAACCAGGAACCCCTAACAGTTCTCTCTGCTCCACATCATTCCTGTAAGAATCCAAAAAGTCAAGCAATAAAGAACTCATGACTGCCTCCTAACGTGGCTCTGATACAAACACATAAAAACACAACCCAAAGATAAGCCCACAAGTCCCCTAACAAACAGACCATGACTACACCGGCTTAACAATGCACACCCACCCATTAAATATACAACACCAATATACACAGAGGCAAACTAATACGGCAAGCCCAATAACCTAACGCCTGTTATCCTTTACAAACTGCACTATTTTACCATGGAACCTAGCATAAATTTGGGCCATAGATATATCAAAATCATAATAATTAACAGCTTCATCCATTCCATCAAGTAAGAACGACTGTAATTCATTATAGTCAGGAATATCGTGACCCAAGGACCTTACTAGCATATATGTGTATCTATCTACAACCATTTCAGCCCGTTTTAGCCCATAGTTTAATATGGAACTCGCACTCTCATTTCCTATCCCGTTCTGCTTCAACAACCAATTTCTATCAACATTTAAACTAAATGTATAAAAACTGCCAAACTCTTTAACTATGTTTTCAAATAGGCGCTTAATCCTAACGGACTTCTGATTATAAAAACCAGCTGGTCTGATTAGATCAGAAAATACGCTAACGTCAATACGTAACACATGATCCAACAGCATCTCGTTAGACAAACTAAGATCATCCTCATCCATATCCCAAGCAAAATGCACAAAACCAAAAGAACACAAATTTCTCATAGCTAGCAATACATTCTCGTATCTGGTGTTCTGAACCAAGACAGCTTCTATTACATAAGTTATTAAAGGGTGATTGTGAAAAATAGTTCCCCTTACCTCGTACCCATCTCTCAGCTCCAAAGAAAGTGGACTACCCCACCACCAACTCTTAGAATCACCAATGTCATAGATACTTTTTAAACATTTAAATAGTTCTAGACCGTTGCTAACACAAGACCCCGACAAACAGACCTCAAATATATCGTCTAAGACAACATTAGAGCGTCACAGACTAGATGTTTATCGCGCATATGAAACACACAACTTAATCACTTCACCTTAGTTAATATAATTAGCTCATACGAACTGCTCTTAGAGGAAAGAACCAAGTCTCTTTTAGCCTCACCGCTGCCTGGAGGCTCACCAGCCATATCAAGCTCATCCAACCTATCCTTAAGCTTCAATATAATATCCACTCCTGCTAGATTCACGCCCAAATCCCTAGTTAAACGTAAAATTGTCTTAATTTTATCTACATCCCTCTGGGAATACAGCCTCATTTTACCATCCGTGCGAGAAGGTTCTATAAGTCCTTCTTTCTCGTACTGCCTTAAAGTCTGAGGATGAATCGAAAGCATGTTGGACACGACACTAATCAAATAAACTGGCTGATCATAATGAATAGACATGTCTCACCCCTTTAATCCTGTAGTTCTGCTTTTAATTTTTCTAACAACTCCGGACTCAAATCAGAAGTATTTGGTATAAGAACAGAAATCTGCAATATCAAGCTGCCAACCTCCCCATTCTTGCGATTCTTGAGACCCTTCCCGGTAATCCTAAATTTTTGTCCACTCTTAGTATTCGGAGGGACCTTAATCGTGAACTCATCACCAAATATATCGGAGGTTATCCTCCCGCCAAAAAGGGCAGTCTTCAAACTTATATCAAATTTGCAAAGTAAATCTATCTCGTTGCATACCTTATGATCTTCATCATCTTGAACTCTAAGAGTCAAAATAGCATCTCCCACGCTACCGTTAGACGTTCTGCCATGATTCCTAGCTCTTAACTTATCTCCACTCCTGCTCCCCTTGGGTATAAGAATCTGAAAACTAGGAGCGTTGCCCAACGAAATCCGTATTTTCTCGCCTAGAAAAGCACTCCGCAAGCTTATCTTCACTTCAGCTTCTATATCTAACCCAACATCATTATAAAAGCCAAAATTAGAGCTAAAACTGCTAAACGAACTACGCTTGTTATACCCACCAGAGCTACCAAATATCTGACTAAAAAACTTATTTAAGTCATCCTGGCTAGCATAATGTTTATAATCTTGACGTCCATTAAATATATCGTCCCCGAATGCATCGTATTGCTTCTTTCTATCCTCATTGCTCAATACTTCGTAGGCGGCATTAATCTCCTTAAACTTATCTTCAGCACCAGGCTCTTTGTTGATGTCTGGATGGTATTTTCTAGCTAATCTTCTATAGGCCTTCTTGATTTCTTCGCTACTGGCATTATGACTAACGCCCAATGTATCATACAAGGTCTTAGACATAGGGGCACCTCCATCTTTCTCCTAATATTAAATTAAGCACGTTTGTATCATATAATATTAGTCCATATATATAAACTTGACAACTACTTTGCGAAACATGCACAACAAAAACTAATTGCTAAATTAGTAGCCTGCTAAGCAATATTTAAAGCCATAAGAAGCAAAAAGATAGACATAAAGGAAACAAGCCGTACAAATATGCTATGGTAGTAATGCTCTAAAGCAAATCAAGTCATTAACCAAGATCCTTCCTGAACAACTAATCTAAACTGACAGATGGTACGGCTATCAAGAATATACACTGAGCTAAAAACGACAGATTAAAAGCGCCAATATCGTAAAAGCAAACCTTATGAAAAATACCACCTTTTGCATGGTTGTGACGGGGCCATATGATTCATTTATGCTTGATACTTACTAACTTAACACAATATAAACCTATGTAACGCCTGGATTAAATGGAGAATCCACTGCTTAACGCAATGAGTTAAAAACAATAATATTGCTTTTGTATCCTTAAATCCATCATAATCTTCAAAAGAGGAGGTTAATGCAGAAACAAAAAAGAGACACTGAGTTGTCAATGTTAAACATATATATCTACACTACACAATTACAAATACACCCCCCAGAGCTCATAAACGTAAAACAATAAAACGCTGCGAAACACACATCAACAAGAATGATAATCTGTATGCAAATAACATTTGCATAAGGCAAATAAACAAAATACAAGTGACAAAAACAAAGTGTAAACTAGATCAGCTAGATTAATATATAGACGATAACTCTCTAACCGTCTTGACCAATAAAATAGCATTCTCACGTGGTAAGTCATGTATCATTCCATGCCCTATATTAAAAATATGCCTTCTATTCCGCATGACGCTTAAAATATCTCTAATGCCATCAACCATACTGCCAGCATCATACATTCTAGCAGGCTCTAAATTTCCCTGTAAAATAAACCTGCGGCCAACTTTCTGCTTAGCAAGGCTAATCGGAATTTGCCAATCTACTCCTAGCACCTCGAAATTACCATCCAAATCCTCTACAAACGGAACACCACGAGGAAAAACTATCAAAGGTGTATTCGCCGCATTAGTCTTAACAAAGTCCACGATATTCTGTATGTATCGCCAGCCAAACTCTAAATACTTGCTATGTTCAAGAACACCTGCCCAAGAATCAAAAAGCACCACTACATCAGCGCCGGCATTTATCTGACGCAATAAATAGTGCTTTATGTTATCGCTAAGTAACTGCATAAGAGCATGAAGCCAAGCAGGGGCTGAATAAACTAGCCGTCTAGTTCTTTCATGGCTTCTACTGCTGCCACCCTCTATCATATAAGTCGCCAACGTCCAAGGGGCACCACTAAACCCTATCAAAGATTTATCTCTACTAAGCTTAGATCTAGTATGTGACACGACCTCATACACAAAATCAAGACTTTTAAACGCATCAATACCTAGACGTCGTAGATCGTCACCACCCACAATTGGATCCGAGAACACTGGTCCTACCTTAGGAGAGAAATCAAGATTCATACCCATAGCACGAGGAAGTAACAAAATGTCACTGAAAATAATGGCAGCATCTACATCCAACACTTCTACAGGTTGCAAACTCACCTCGGTGGCGAGATGAACATCCTGACACATATCTAGGAAACTACCCGCTTTTGCCCTAGCCTCCCTATACTCATCCAAATACCTACCAGCCTGCCTCATCAACCAGACAGGAGTATACGGCGTTTTCCTACCAAAACAAGCATCCAAAAAAACCACTTTAAACGATGACCTCCAATACCATTAGACTAGAAAGCCATTATTAAAAACTACAGCCCACCCATTAAAAGACTAGACCAACATGATACTAACACAAGCACGCTGCTTTTAAAGAAAGCCAACAAACAAAAAATGTGGGCACATAAACAAACACCAACATGGTAGACGGAACAGTATTATAACAGGTTTGCCATATAAATGAAGAGCGAAGAAGAACTACCCGCTGTTATGGAAATCAATGTACACTACACACAACTTAATATCCGGCAATCCCATCGTATTTACCCAGAATAAAAAATATGATTTCAGATATACTCTTTGCCATGTCCAAACTAATACCCTGGTGATTCGGGATCGACAATTCTGCCTTATAAAACAGTTCAGCATTAAGTTTCGGCAAAGCCTGATTTGTGCCCTTCAAGAGATCCTTATAAAAACTAAAATTATATATTGGCTTATAATGAACTTGAACACCTACATTAAAATCCAGAAGGTCTCTAATTATATCGTCTTTATGAACAAAAAACTTCTGGTGTAGCAGAAGCGGATAAAGATGCCTAGTTGAAACAAAAATATCGTCTATCTTATTGATAGAAAAATATGGATTGGCTTCAAACACTTCATCATAATATGACGATATTTGTTCTCTTTTGGATATAAAACTATTGATTTTTTTTGATTGTGAAATGCCGAGGGCAGCACTGATTTCATTCATTCTAAAGTTAAATCCAGCAATATCACACTCATTATAACATATTTGCTGCCTATGCACCCCATGACTTCTAACCAAACTAGCAATTCTGAATAAATCCTCATTGTTTGTAACAATGGCCCCTCCTTCGCATGTGGTTATTGTCTTTAAGGCATGAAAACTGAATATACTTACATCTGCAAACGAACCTACGCTCCTAAACTCAGTACCTATTTTCACCTTAGAACCAAAAGAATGGCTGGAATCCGAAACCCACAAAAGATTGTGTCTATTAACAAAATCTGCGCATTTGTTTACATCCACACTTTTACCAGCGTAATCAACAGAACAGAAGGCTACTGTATCATCATCTACCAAGTTTTCTAAACTATTCACATCGATATTTCCATCCATGTCAATATCACCAAACACAGGTAAAAAACCATTTAAAACCATAGAATTCGAAGTAGCCACAAAGCTTATTGGTGTAGTAAGAATTTTTTTCTTTCCTTGAGCAGATACTCTGCAGTAGAGATGTCTAATAGCATAGAAAGTAGCATATAAGGCTGAAGTAGCAGAGTTAAACGACAAGGCAAAATCGGCATCACAAGTGCGCTTAATAACAGATTCAAACTCTACGACTCTATGTCCCTGAGTTAAAAGGGGGGACCCCAATGCATCTAAAACAGCTTCTTTGTCAGTCTGATCTATGCTCTGGGTACTATACGGCACAAAATAATCTAATTTCTTCATAAAATTACAACTCCCATAGAATAACAGCCTGAACTTACCATCTATACCATAATAGTAGAGAAGCCCAGATAAAGTCAACTTGATTTACGATAGCCAAGAGGGAAGCTTACCACGCTGTCTTTCCAGTCTTTCCACTTCTTTAAACAAAACTATAACTGCCTCAAACATTTCGTACGGTATCATTCTATCTACATCAACTACCCGATACAACTCTCTGGCTAAAGGTGGATTTTCCACGATGAGTATCTCATGTTCTCTGGCTACACCTTTTATTCTTAAGGCAAGGTGATCTATTCCCTTTGCGACAACTACAGGCGCATCCTCTCTGCTCCTGTCATAACGTATGGCAACGGCATAGTGGGTAGGGTTAGTAACCACTACACTGGCTTCTGAAATCGATTTCATCATTCTATTCATGGAATTCTTCATCATCAACTGCCTAATTTTAGTCTTTACTTCCTGATTTCCTTCTTGTTGTTTAAATTCGTCTTTGACCTCCTGTTTTGTCATCTTTAACCCTTTTACGTACTGATAGCGCTTAATGATGAAGTCCATCACACCCATCAACAAAAACAGCAGCAAAAGTGATCCAACTAGCACCAAAGACTTATGGTAAAACCAACGCATCTGGGTAAAAATATCGCCCAGTGATACACCCGGGATTTCTTGCAGAAAATACAAAAATATCATAAAGCCAACGCCGAACGATATAGCAACTTTGAGAGTTATCATAAATCCATCAAGTAGCTTCTTTGTAGAAAAAAGATTCTTTCCCCCTTGATTGGATTTATTCTGTCCAATTTCGGCCGCAACACTTTAAAGCTCAGCAAAAAACCAAATTGTCCAATATTGCTTAACACACCTGAAATAACCAGAGCTATGAAAAGTGGGGCCAGACAGAAAAATATAACTTCCAACAAGGATAGCAACAGAGAGAAAAGCATAGATATGTTTAGATCTATGCCAAATAGTTTAATACAATGAACATAAACCCTCTTAAAACTATTTACCCAGTACGGAAATATAACATATATAAGAGCAAAGCCAACAAGAAGTCCAAAAAAACCGGCCAAATCTGAAGATTTAGCTACACTACCATCCTCCCTTGCCTTCCTAATCTTTCGAGCGGAAGGGGCATGTGACTTTTCTTCTTCTGCCATTAAACAACCTTCTAAACTAACTCAAAAAACACATACGATAAAACAGAACTGGGAGACAAGCAACTGTCCATTGTTGAAACTAGAAAGCCCCACTGAAAGCAATCAATAATATCTGGCAGAAAGAAGCATACAGAGATCTTACACGCAAACCAGCTGCCCACTGCTTAACTGACGAATGGCGAGCTTCAATCTTCTAATCTCGTCCATTCTATTGTTAACATTAGAATCAAGAAAGGCGCTCTCTCTCAGCCTATTTTTAGCATACTTTAATAAAATATATCTGATTTGTTCATTCAAATTACTAGGCTCCAGTGGGGACTCGGCAGTCTTAAATCTAAAAGCGTTGATAGTGTCATTGTCTAGATCGTTGTTTTTGATCAGGCTAAACTCATTTCTATAAAACTCAAAATGCTTTTCCTCTAAATAGTTCAACACTTCAAAATA